>JASAMW010003627.1:0-45640 GCA_030247985.1 Epsilonema sp. ZAB3_2
GGTCTACGTTCAGTTACGTATTGCTAAAAAAAAATGCATTCACATCGATGAAAGTCGCAAAAAGTGCTATTTTCCCAAAGTTGACGACTTGTAGGCTTGTGACATACAGTTTGATTCGTCTAAGCAAGATCTATCGATTGGAAACAATTTCTACATGCTCGTTTCCAATATGCCTGATTCACATAGTTTTTAGTTATTCACGTAACATACATAATTATAAAAGAAAACAAAAATTAGCTAAAATGTTAGAACTATGGGATACAACTCTATTCGTCTTTAAAAGATCTATCGATTGCTGGCCACTGCGACATGCTCATGCCTGATTCACATAGTCTAATGAAACCCGCGTAGTCTCAATTCCACTCAAACACAAAGAAACGTCCTGTGTAATTTATGATGTATCTCGAAGTTCCACTAGCGGTCTCATCAACTCGAGCTCAGTTTATTTTTGAGAGTATTGCATTGCATGTGTTATGCACATTCACATACTCAAATCTCCTCTCAAAAACATAAAAAATGTTCCATGTAATGTATGATGTATCTCGAGGTTCCACTAGCACATCTCGTCAACTCAAGCTCGGTTTTTAAAAGATTGTATGTATTTGTAATGCACATTCACATAAGGCTCAATTCCTCTCAAAAACATAAAAATGTCCCATGTAGGTATATCCCCTAATTTACGTATACAATGTATCTCGAGGTTCCGTTTAGCACATCTCGTCAACTCGAGTTCACTTTTCAAAAGAATTGTATGAATGTGTTAAAACAAAATGTATCGATTGGGAACAATTTTGGCATGCTTGTATGTGTATCCTATATGCTTCTCACATTTCAAGTAGACGTGGCAGAACCAGTGGAGAAGTGCTCCTGAGGCACGAAGGAAGTAGCAGAATGCTACCAGCCTGCAGATGCTTATGGGGTTGACAGAGAAACCAGAAAGGTTCCAACCACCCATCGCTGCCGAACTTGCTACCCCTCTGAGTTGACAGCCTCGCACAATCTGCTGCTGTCTGACTGGTGCGGGCATACTTCTGCCCAATCCAATTCATGGCAAACAAAACTCTTCAATGACCTTTGTTGCCTCCGCCTGCTTCTGTATGCCTGATCACATGCAAAACGCTGGATCCAAACCATAATATTTGGTCATCTTAACTAGGTAATTATATGTATGTAAAGATGTACATGATGGTACATAATAAGTTGCAACAAAAAACCTTGAGCATTAGTTCAAAGACAAGAAAATGTGATGTTTCCTCAAGAGTAGAACATACATACTTACATACTACCTGTAAAGATTTCATGTCTTATAGCTTATAGCTGTTTCATCCCTGCAACAACAGCAAGTGATAACTTCTGCTGAAACTTCATTCCAAAGCCATATTTTGAATCGAGAAAGATCGAACCCTGGTGGACCTCTCGCCTTCTACGTATTTGGCAAGAAACGTGTGAAACGGCTGGTCACATTGGAGGCCATTATTGAATGGGTACTTACTACATGTGAATGCACATGCGAGAAAGAATAGACATATGTACAAGTACAATACATATGCACATACTTATTCATAACGCTGCATGGATCAGGCATACAGAAGCAGGCGAGAGGCAACAAAGGTCATTGAAGAGTTTTCGTTTGCCATGATTGTGATTTGGCAAAAGTATGCCCGCACCAGTCGGATGGCAGCAGCATTGCTGCGAGAGGCTGTCAACTCGGAGGGGTAGCAAGTTTCGGCAGCGATGGGTGGTTGAAAGCTTCCTGGTTTCTGCGCCGTCAACCCCATAAGCATCTGCAGGCTGGTGAGCATCTCGCTCACTTCCTTCGTGCTCCTTAGGAGCACTTCTCCACTGGTACAGTTACATTACCCTGTTGTTGTCGTGCGATCATTTTCTTTAGGTGATCTCTCTGCTGCTTCAGTGCTTCCAACTCAGCTACTTCCTCCCCCTCTTCATCATTCGCGCCTTCCTCCGGACCCTATCCATAGAATACACACAAATAAGACACGTATGCAATACATACGTAAACAACCGTACTGTACTGTACTCACGGCGGCTTGGCCCATTTCCGAGTGTTGTAGTTTCAGTTGCTGCAGTTGAGCAGACATGGCGGCGCTCTCCATCGGTGCGGCGACAGCCGAACCACGCACAGTCTTAACACACAAAAACATACACTGCTTGCAACAGTAGTAATAACACTGCAAATTCTCTTCGCTGACAAATACCATCAGTTGCTGCAGAATCTCAATGTATTGGTCCTCTTGAGCCTTCATCGCATCATACGCACTGACCAGTTGGGCAACCTTCTCACGATTGATCTACGAACACGCGTTTCATAACACACACGGTTAGTTCAAAATCAACTCTATTTTTCCAGTTAGGTGGTGAACTAGGTATACGACATTCAAGAAGTGTGAAAATAACCAGCTCCGTAATGCTCTGATCCGCAGGGCCTGCGGTCACCCGGAAACCAAAAAAGCGCTCAGCGGAAAAAGAGAAAATTATTGATTTATTGACTATTGATTATTGACCCGAGGGTGACCGCGGGCCCTGCGGGTCAGAGCATTACGGAGCTGGTTAACCTACTTCTTCTGCGTTATTCTTTTTGAGCTTGTCCAAGGCATCCAGGATCTGTTTCTTATTCCCACGAATCTTCACAAGCTTCTCGTATATTGCGGCCTGATATTCTCTGGATAAAGATGGAAAAGCAGAGAATGTCTATGTATGCGAGCGACACACATTACGTTCAAGCTAACCAATCTGAAAGTTGAGAACGCAAAATACCTTCGGTTTTTCAAGATCATCCGTTGCTGCATGAATTTCTTCAGCGCTCACAACATCAGCTGCACCCTAACATCCGAGCATTCTCAACTAGCGGAACAGCACAAGGTTCAGGCATCACCACTGTGTCAGCTAAAACATAGAACGGCGAAACGGTAGGTGCACACATGACACATCGACAAACACTGTCACTGTCCATATTACACCTACCAAGGAAGATACTTGCTGCAGTATGGACACAAACGCATGCTTCCCGTAATTACACATTTGCAAAAGGAGGCTCTGAGCGCTATTGCACGCATGTAGTATTGTACACAACACACACAGTCAGTTTGTCTGTACATACCGGCGTCGTTGTGTAGCTCCGACTCTGAAGGCTGAAGGGCCGGCGGCTCATCTTTTTCCTCCTCCTCCTCCTTTTTCTGCCCAGATTCTCCTTCTTCCGCCTCCGCCTCCCTCCTCTTTCTTTTCTTCGTCTAGCGGGGGCTGACTACTACTACTGCAGTTTCTTTCAGCCTCGTCCATCCTCTGATATTCTACAAGCAGTTATAAAGCATGAAGCAGTCGTTGCGGCAAATCAATCGGAAGAGGCGCATGATGAGACCTCAGAGAAGACATGAAAACGTCATTCAGCTTATAGACTTAGACAGACATTGAATTATTTCAGGAAGATGATGGCTAACTTTTTCTGACAACTAGCGCTACCATAGCTGCTTATGATGTGTAAGCACGGACAAAGTAGACAAGCGATAAACTACAAGCGAACGTCTCTTCCTGTCATGTTATGTTACCCATGCCTAAATACAAGGACCTATCACGCACTTCCTACTGCAACTATTCAGTTGAGATTTGCTTTGCGCATAATTCAGTAGAAGGAAGAAGACAGAGAAAGAAGGCCACTATACATCATTTTCCTCCTACGAGGCATCCTTGCTTTCATTCCCACATCTCTGCTATCCCTCAAGCAATTCAGAAACTTCAGTGCTTACTATACGCTGCTTGGAATTTGTTGCAGAGCTACGAAAGGACGCCGAAAAGAGAATATTGACAATCTATTCTTGCAAAAATGCTGGCACAATAAAACCAGGAGATAAAAGGCACACTAAACGGCAGCAGTAGTTTAGTTAGTTTGTTGAAACTTCGGAAAAAAAAGATAGCAAGTCTGACTCTTCTGGGCTGTATTCAGAGAAATACATACGTAAGTGGAGGCGCTAACAGAAAATAAAAATTTGAAAACTACTTCCGACTATTTGAATGTCCAAAACAAAACCAACAAATTCAGAAGTGAATGAATCGACATGGAGTGAAAACAGAAGACGTATTTGCCAACAGCTCTGTACCTGCCTACTGTAATGTTTCGTGTATAGCCCCCTGGGGCTATATGATCGGTTAGCCCCGATCAGGGGGGGGGGGGCTATGTTCTAGAGGGGGCTATACAAAAGGGGGCTATATAAAAGGGCATTTTGCATTAGTGACCAAAGTAAGGTTTTTTTTGACCTCCTGAACTCGTTTTTCTGGCTTATTTTACATGTTTTAATGCTAAAGTGGTTTAAAACAAGCTATTCCTGCGCAAAAAATTATCATTTTGGGCTATGATCGACCATGTCTGAGAAGGTGGTCAAGACGGGTAAACCAAAGTGTATCCCAAACTGTCCCAAATAATTTGCCATCAACTGCTATGACTAGAAACACGTCGAAAAAGCTGCTTTCAGCTGTTAAAACCTTCGTTTTCGTCGTTTTTCGCGGTCTCTGATATGGGGCTATATACGAGTACAAATGACGATAGACACCGATTGGGGGGGGGGGGGGGGCTATATTCGAGGGGGCAATACACGAAACATTACAGTACCCTGTTGTAACCACATACGTATAAAATGCATGCACACATACATAACACTAACACAATACATACCATTCGGCAGCACGTCACGTCCGTTCAGTTCTGCACGAGCACGAACGCCTTCCTGAGCGAGTCAGATAAGTGTAACCGTCTCAACAATCTGACTCATCCCATCCCATCTCTCCCTCCACCAGTCAGCGCGGTGCGTTCATCATTATCGACATCGTCGACATAATCGGATAAAATCGATATGAACGATGAACGATATGATATCACACGATAGGGGAATAGGGAAAACTATAGAGTGTATATGAAGCCTTCATATACCATGTACTCCTAGAGAGGCCTTCTTAGAAGGAGGCCTCTCTAGGAGTACATGCATATACACTCTAACGGACTTCTAGAGAGCTTAGGCGGACAAAGGAGTCCACGAATTTATTTTTTTTGTGCGGACACTAGGTGTGATATCTCGAACGGAACGGCTATCTTTCAACACGCGGGAGTTCAAACTGGGGTTCTTCTGAGTGAGATATCTCTGCACATGCTCCACAGAAAGAGATGCGGTTTTTTGGAGAAGAAAGAAAAACGATTTCTGCATCATACTCTTCACTGATAATTGATCTTGACAAATGTTCTTTATATGTTTCTTAGCTCAGGAACGAGCAAGCATGAAATGACGAAGGTCAAACAGCTGTCCAGTGGATCATCCCAGTTGTGATTTTGTACCACACTATATTTTTGGGTGAAATACCCATGGGCTATACAAAATCAAGTGGTCTGATGGGGTTATGCAGTGTTTGGTTTATTATGAGATCCTGTATGTGTTTTAGGGCATAATTGAAGTTAAAACAGGGTTATTCTAGTACAAGACATGATCAGCTAGGCCTATAAGCATAGTAACTTGGTGTAGGAGTAGCTATAGCTAGCCTATGACCAGCTTACATTGGTAGGTTAGGTACCCTACAGTACATGGGCATGGGGTTATACACCAGGGGATATAATATGTTGGGATATACTCAGGGTGGTATACACCCAAAATATGGTATTCCTATTATCAATTACTGCTGTTTGCAACGATGATTTGTGATGTGTGTACCTGGTCCTTGTTTATTGTTTTTTCTAAAGAGAAGGATAAGGAGAAGAGGTGGAGGGTGTGTATATAGTAGGATGAATTGGAATGAGGAGATATTGTTTGAGAAAATAAATGTTGATGATTTTGTTTTTTTTTTTTTGAGGTAATAGTGTAGAGTGTTTTGGAAGTGTATGACACTTTTATGGTCGAGGTTTTCAAATATTGCGCTCGATAGTTGTGAAGTAAAACCTCTGTATGTGGATATGGTGTTGGAAATGCCACGCATTTTTGAAGTTTATTTTTTTTTTAGATTTAGGGCGTGCCTCAATTTGAGGAATAAAGATATCCGAAGGGGATTTTGGTGTTTTTGATTTGGGTATAAAGCTGGGGCACAAGATGAAAAGGAGAGAAGTAGAGAAAGGGGGGGGGGGGGGAAAGAGAGGAGATTTAAGAAGAGGGAATGGGAAGGTGGCGAGGGAAGGATAAGACTTGACGGTCTAGAAAAAAAAAAGAGACTGAGGAGTTGTCAGAATAAGGAGACAAGAGAGGTATGTGGATAGGGGAAAGGAGAGGAAAAGAGAAGATGAAGTAGTAGAAGAGGAGGCCGCGCGGGAAGGCGAGGGAAAGGGGAGGAGTGTAGGATGGGAGGTGAAAGAGGAAAGTATAGGAGAAGAGAAGGAAAGAGAGGAGAGAGGAGGAAGGAGAGGTTGGTTGGGAAGGGTATTTGTTAGTTTAGAGTGTAAAAGGAGAATGGAGAAGTTGGTGAGTAGATAAAAAGAAGGCCTGATCGCCCGGCGCTTTCGCATTGTATAAAAGGAAGAACGAAAAGGTGTGATAATGCGAACAGATATGGGATAATCGGTGGTTGGGCTCCTCGTATTTTTGGGTGTACCTATAGCCCCTACGACCCCCCCCTACAATAATAAATACCGTGCCGATGTCTGGGTATTCACCCCACCCACGCCTCCCTACAATAACTACAACTATTACCCCCCCTAAATAATAAATTCGTCCGATTCTGGGTATTGCTCCGGTGCATCAGTTGAAATCATGTATGTCGATTGTCACTCTTTGCTGAGTGGAGAATACATCTATGTTGAGTCCTGTCGTTGCCTTTTCATTGTGTGTTGGTTAGACTCGTGAACTGGTGGCCGTCAAGTCTATTACGAAGAAGAATTTATCGAAGAGCAAGAATCTGTTGTCGAAGGAGATCAAAATTTTGAGGTAAGCAAGCTATGTTGCCTGCATGCATGATGCCATTTAGAAGTTTGGGATATCCGTTTCACGGTACGCCAGGAATTAGTCTAAAAACCTACATTTTTATGTGGTGTATTATGAGATGTATATAATAAGCAGGGTGCAGCTCTTATTGGACGGTGGGTATTGCGCTGCAGTAAGCTTTGTAGCAGTAGCGAAGGGATGGCATAGGTTATGCGTTCTTTCATTTGCTAACGTAACCTTTTTTCAGGATTGAGCTCTCTCACACGAAATCTTGTCGGACTTTTGAAATGCTCGTAAGTGTTTCTTATATGGTTATCTCAGGGTTCACAGTGTTTGCGGTCGGTAAGGCGTTGTGTTTCTTATTCAGGAGACGAGTCGCACGTCTTTTTGTGAGGAGTCTGTACGGAGCGATTTGGCTGATACCTGGCGGCGAGCACGCTAAGCGAAGATACAATACGACTGTTCTTCGCGCAAATTGGTAGTGTATGTGATTCTGTATGCTGTCCTGTTGTGTGCGCGCCAGTGGCTTTCGTGATAGATGGCACTGTGCTTTATTTCTTACAGCGAAGCCATAGAGCGGCACATGAAGGGTATCGTTCATCGTGTCTAAGCCGCAGACATCTTCTGTCCCATCTCACCAGTCGTCCTAATCCTCAGCCGTCGGAGATCGCTGAAAGTGGCTGATTTCGGTTTCGCCCGCTTCTTGCAAGATGGAGCATGGCAGCCACACTCTGTGGATCCCCCATGTATATAAGGTTTGCTCTGTATTTCTCATAATTCTGTCTCCAGAAACTGATAAGCAATTAGTAGTGTACAGTAGTATTTCACGTGTATAGCTCCGGAAGTGATCATGTCGGTGCAGTATTGTGCCAGGAGAAAGCGGATCTCTGGTCAGTCGGAACCATCATATTTCAATGCCTCACTGGGAAAGCGCCTTTTCAGGTAGTACATAGTACCTGACATAGAACACAATAGATATGAATGCGTTTGCTCTTGTATTTGGTTGTTTTTGGTACAAGGTGATTTCTTTTCTTCCTTGTGCATTGTAGGCGCAAACTCCTCAACAACTCAAACTCTACTACGAACAACACAAGGTCTTCGACCAGCGTACGTACTTTCGTTGTTTCAGCGATCCTGCTTGATAGTGATGCACTTTTTGTCATCCCTAAAGGACGATGTTGAGGATACTTTGTTTTAGGATTCCCGAATGGACATCGTCCAATTTACGCCATCTGCTGTTGAATTTGCTCAAGAGAAATCCGAAGGACAGAATGGATTTGGTGAGTGCACAACCAGTCCCGATTGAACAGCCCACTGGCACCAACCCCCCAAATTTATTGTGTAGAGCAACGCTTAATGCGCTTTAGTTCACACACACAACAGGTGTGTCCTTGTGCTCTTCATCGCATCCTTAGTAGACTTCAATGTACCATTTTCTCTTCCCCTCCCCCTCCATTTTGCCCGTCTTCTCTACATCCAGCGGAGATGAACGGGAATCCAAACATAGTACTCAAACAACCAATAACATGGAGCAATACGTCATTCATATTATTGTTTTTATTTGCGTTTGCGCCACAATGGCAAAAAAAAAAACGATGCTTGTATCTACACCTAGATGAAAGTTTGAAAAATTATGTCCTCTTGGTGGAGGCATTGAATATGATGGTTCCGACTGACCGGAGATCCGCTTTGGCACACACAATATTGCACCGACATGATCACTTCCATTGCTATACACTAATACTACTGTACACTACTAATTGCTTATGCAGTTTCTGGCAGTCCAGGACTACATGAGAAATACAGTATCGGGAAGCCAAAGTGGGAATTTACCTTACCATACCATGTACGTGGGGGATCCACAGAGTGGTGGTCTAGCGATGACTGCCATCTTGCAAGATGCTGGCGAAACCGAAATGAGCCACTTTCAGTCGAATCTCCGACGGCTGAGGATTAGGACGACTGGTGAGGATGGGGCACAGCAAGATGTTCTGCGGCTTCAGATCCGATGAACGTACCCTTCATGTTGACCGCCTATGCTTTCGTTAGATAAGCAGTGCATGCTAAGAACGAACCCAACATTGGCCGCCCACAACAGGTACGCATACAGCATCACAGTGGACCTACCATTTGCGCGAAGAGCGATTTATCGGTTCGCTATAGCGTAGTGCTTCGCCGCCAGGTAATCGCCATGCGGCCTCCGTACAGTACTCCTCACGAAGACGTCGTACTCGTCTCCTGAATAGAAACACACGCCTTACCCACCCAACACTGTGACCCTGAGATAATCCATATAGAGAACCTTACGATGCATTTCAAAAGTCCGACAAGTTTTCGTGTTGAAGAGAGCTCAATTCCTGTAAAAAGGTACGTTAGTCAATGAAAGAACGCATAATCTATTGCCTCCATCCCTTCGCTAGCTGCTACAGCTCGCAGCGCAATACCCCCACCGTCCATAGTACAAATGAGTCACCCTGCTTATATATACATCTCATATACACCACAAATTAGGTTTTTAGGACTAATTCCTTGGCGTACCGGTGAAACGGATATCCCAACTTCTAATGGCATCATGCCATGCAGGCAACATATGCTTGCTTACCCTCAAAATTTTGATCTCCCACAACAATTCTTGCTCTTTATAAATTCTTCTTCGTAATAGACTATGACGGCCACCAGTCACGAGTCTAAAATGGCCAACACAAGCAATGGGGTAAAAGGCAACGACAGGAGCTCAACATAGTATTCTCCACTCAGCAAGAGTGACATCGACATACATGGATTTCAACTGATGCACCGGTAGCAATACCCAGCAATCGGCCGATTTATTATTGTAGGGGTGGGGTGCGAGTATTAGTTGTGTGTATTAGGAGAGCCGAGACTCCGTTTTTTGTAGGGGTGGGGTACCGTAGGGGCAAGTACCCCCCACTTCCCTCTCTCCTCGCAAAAGCAAAGCGCGGCAAAAAGAGATAAAAAATTTTATAATATCGATTTGCTGATTAGCCTGGCGGCGAAGCCACGCTAAGCGAAGTACTCACTGTTCTTCGGTGTATGATTCTGAGCTGTACCTGTTGTGTGCGCGGCCATGTTGGCATTTCGTTTCGTATAGCATGGCACTTCTTTATTCTTACACGAGCCATAGAGGGTCACATAGGGTATCGTCCATCGTATTCTAAGCCGCAGACTCTTGCTGTGCCCACTCACAGTCGTCTGCTACCCCTCACCCGTCGGAGGATTCGACTGAGAAGTGGCTATTTCGGTTTTCGCCTCCCGATCTGATAAGAGCAGAAGACAGTGTATTTCGGATGTGTTGGCCCCGCCCCCCCCCCCAGACACAAGGACACACAACTAAAGCGCATTACGTGCACACAATAGCAGTGGGCTGTTCAATGACTGGTTGTGCAGCTCACCAAATTCCATTCTGTCCTTCGGATTTCTCTTGAGCAAATTCAACAGCAGATGGCGTAAATCGGACGATGTCCATTCGGGAATCCTAAAACAAAGTATCAACATCGTTCCTTTACGGATGACAAAAAGTGCATCACATCAAGCAGGATCGCTGAAACAACGAAAGTACGTACGCTGGTCGAAGATCCTTGTGTTGTTCGTAGTAGAGTTTGAGTTGTTGAGGAGTTTGCGCCTACAATGCACAAGGAGAAACAATCACTTGTATCAAAAAACAACCAAATACAAGCAAACGCAGTTCATATCTATTGTGTTCTATGCAGGTACTATGTACTTACCTGAAAAGGCGCTTTCCCAGTGAGGCATTGAAATATGATGGTTCCGACTGACCAGAGATCCGCTTTGGCACAATACTGCACCGACATGATCACTTCCGGAGCCTATACACGTGAAATACTACTGTACACTACTAATTGCTTATCAGTTTCTGGCAGTACAGAATATATGAGAAATACAGTAGCAAACCTTACCATATACATGGGGGATCCACAGAGTGTGGCTGCCATGACTCCATCTTGCAAGAAGCGGGCGAAACCGAAATCAGCCACTTTCAGTCGAATCTCCGACGGCTGAGGATTAGGACGACTGGTGAGATGGCACAGCAAGATGTTCTGCGGCTTCAGATCACGATGAACGATACCCTTCATGTTGACCGCCTCTATGGCTTTCGCTGTAAGAATAAAGCACAGTGCCATGCTATACGAAACGAAATGCCAACATTGGCCGCGCACACAACAGGTACAGCATACAGCAATCACATACACTACCAATTTGCGCGAAGAACAGTCGTATTGTATCTTCGCTTAGCGTGTGCTTCGCCGCCAGGTAATCAGCCAAATCGCCTCCGTTACAGTACTCCATCACAAGAAAGACGTGCGTACTCGTCTCCTGAATAAGAAACACAACGCCTTACCGCACCGCAAACACTGTGAACCCTGAGATAATCCATATAGAGAAACACTTACGATGCATTTCAAAAGTCCGACAAGATTTTCGTGTTGAAGAGAGCTCAATTCCTGTAAAAAAGGTTACGTTAGTCAAATGAAAGAACGCATAATCCTATTGCCTCATCCCTTCGCTAGCTGCTACAAAGCTTACTGCAGCGCAATACCCACCGTCCATAGTACAAATGAGTGCACCCTGCTTATTATATACATCTCATAATACACCACATAAAAATGTAGGTTTTTAGGACTGAATTCCTTGGCGTACCGTGAAACGGATATCCCAAACTTCTAAATGGCATCATGCATGCAGGCAACATATGCTTGCTTACCCTCAAAATTTTGATCTCCTTCGACAACAGATTCTTGCTCTTCGATAAATTCTTCTTCGTAATAGACTTGACGGCCACCAGTTCACGAGTCTAAAATGGCCAACACAAGCAATGGGGTAAAAGGCAACGACAGGGAGCTCAACAATAGATGTATTCTCCACTCAGCAAAGAGTGACAATCGACATACATGGATTTCAACTGATGCACCGGTAGCAATACCCAGCAATCGGCACGGAATTTATTATTGTAGGGGTGGGGTGCGTAGTATTAGTTGTGTAGTTATTGTAGGGATGGCGTGGGGTGGGGTTGTAATACCCAGACATCGGCACGGTATTTATTATTGTAGGGGTGGGGTACCGTAGGGGCTATAGGTACACCCAAAAATACGATGGTAGCCCAAACCACCGGATTATCCCATATCATGGTTGTGCGCATTGATCACACCTGTTTCGTTCTTCCTTTGTATACAATGGCGAAAGCGCCGTGGCCGATCAGGTCCTTCTTGTTGTATTCATACTCACCAACTGTCTCCATTACAATTCCGTTTTTTGAGTCAAACAATCAATCTAAACATGAACAAATACCCTTGTACCAAGCGAACGCAAGAAGTTTGATGCGTCACATATCATATATGTCAGTATTTTTATGTATGTGGTTTACGTCTTACATCTTCGCAGAGTGGAGCAGGATCCATTGAATTTTGGATAAAACGATAAAATAACCGTCTGATGAATGATATGGCGACAGACAGAGTATTCTCGATATTATATTATACGACGTCTGTTGTTTTCACCCTCGTTCTTCATTTCGTTCACGGTATAGTCGGAGAAACGATCAAGAGTTCGCTTGACAATTCTGCCGCTCCCGTGGCAATGTAACATTTCTAAAACATTCTAAACAAGAATAGCAACCGGCTTTTCGACCCTTTTTCAAAAACTATTGCTATTCTTGTTTAGAATGTTTTAGAAATGTTACATTGCCACAGGAGCGGAAAAATTGTCAAGCGAACTCTTTATCGTTTCTCCGACTTTATCTTTATACCCACTCACCTATTTCTGAATGGCTCAAAACCTTGCTTATCAAGGTGTCCATGCTCTTTATCCACATTTGACCCATCAAAAAAGATAAGCAGAAAACCGCAAAATGTTCCGTGCCGAAATGCAAACTGCAAACCGTGCTCCGTATTCCGTTCCGTAACGTGGCGTCGTCATCTTCGTATTTCCTATCGTAATTCTTTGTTCGCTTAGAGATGAAACAGTTTTCTGCTGATCTTTTGATGGGTCATGGCGCGTTCACCAGACGTCCGTAACGGACGTCTGTCCATGCGTCAACTCATATGGGTTGACGAACGGACTGACGGACGAACACTTATGGGTTGACGAACGGACGGACGGACGGACGGATGTAACGGACGTCTGGTGAACGCGCCATCAAATGTGGATTCATTGAAATGGATTGTCATGGACTACTGTAACATAAATCCAAGGACTTCTATATACTTAGGACTTTATAGAAGTCCATGCTAGTTTTCCTATAGAGTGTCACAGACATCTAGAAAGTACACGGACATAGCACTCTATTTTGGTACTGGACATCAGGTGGAAGTCCATGCACATACGTAACATGTGGAACACAGGGCAGCTTGTACACTCCAGAGTACTACTATTTATTTTTTTGCTAGGTACACTACGTTGTAGAGTGCTTCTTTGGAAATGTACCTTGGACACCTTTTTTATGGTCCAGCAGCCGTTTTCCAAACATATTGCGCCTTCCGCATTACGTTGCTGACCAGTTCAAAATTTAACCCCTCCTGTATGCTGAGATATGGCTGTTGGTAGGCCCAATTTGCCCCTCACGTGCCCGCCACTTTTTTCAAAAGTTCTTAACATTATTCTACTCCATTTTTTTCGCTGATTTCGGTTTGGGGCATGCCCCAGTCGATATTTTGATAAATACACCACCAAAATTGACGAAAATGATCAAATTAGCCAAAATTACCCCTTTTTGGGTTATATCATGGTGTATTCATCAAAATATCGGAGGGGCATGCCCCAAATCGAAATCTGTGAAGAAAATGGAGTAGAATGATGGTAAGAACTTCTGAAAAAAGTGGCGGGCACGTGTGGGGCAATTTGGGCCTACCAACAGCCATATCTCAGCATACAGGAGGGGTTAAATTTTGAACTGGTCAGCAACGTAATGCGGAAGGCGCAATATGTTTGGAAAACGGCTGCTGGACCATAAAAAAGGTGTCCAAGGTACATTTCCAAAGAAGCACTCTACAACGTAGTGTACCTAGCAAAAAAATAAATAGTATAGCACAAAATTGGCATGCAACTAGGTTTGGTAGGTATCTTGTCATTCGAAAACAATATCTCCTTCAATTTTACCAGATTTTACATCAAGGCTAAGCTATATACCTGAACGGATGCCCACTTTTTCACATCCTACATAGTGCACTCACTTATTCACCATGCAGTGCACTTACTGTGTATGAGAATGAAGGAAAACAGCATAGAACAAGGACCAGGTACACACATCACAAATCATCGTTGCAAACAGCAGTAATTGATAATAGGAATACCATATTTTGGGTGTATATCCCCCTGAGTATATCCCCAACATATTATATCCCCCTGGTGTATAACCCCATGCCCATGTACTGTAGGGTACCTAACCTACCAATGTAAGCTGGTCATAGGCTAGCTATAGCTACTCCTACACCAAGTTACTATGCTTATAGGCCTAGCTGATCATGTCTTGTACTAGAATAACCCTGTTTTAACTTCAATTATGCCCTAAAACACATACAGGATCTCATAATAAACCAAACACTGCATAACCCCATCAGACCACTTGATTTTGTATAGCCCATGGGGTATTCACCCAAAAATATAGTGTGGTACAAAATCACAACTGGGATGATCCACTGGACAGCTGTTTGACCTTCGTCATTTCATGCTTGCTCGTTCCTGAGCTAAGAAACATATAAAGAACATTTGTCAAGATCAATTATCAGTGAAGAGTATGATGCAGAAATCGTTTTTCTTTCTTCTCCAAAAAACCGCATCTCTTTCTGTGGAGCATGTGCAGAGATATCTCACTCAGAAGAACCCCAGTTTGAACTCCCGCGTGTTGAAAGATAGCCGTTCCGTTCGAGATATCACACCTAGTGTCCGCACAAAAAAAATAAATTCGTGGACTCCTTTGTCCGCCTAAGCTCTCTAGAAGTCCGTTAGAGTGTATATGCATGTACTCCTAGAGAGGCCTCCTTCTAAGAAGGCCTCTCTAGGAGTACATGGTATATGAAGGCTTCATATACACTCTATAGTTTTCCCTATTTCCCTATCGTGTGATATCATATCGTTCATCGTTCATATCGATTTTATCCGATTATGTCGACGATGTCGATAATGATGAACGCACCGCGCTGACTGGTGGAGGGAGAGATGGGATGGGATGAGTCAGATTGTTGAGACGGTTACACTTATCTGACTCGCTCAGGAAGGCGTTCGTGCTCGTGCAGAACTGAACGGACGTGACGTGCTGCCGAATGGTATGTATTGTGTTAGTGTTATGTATGTGTGCATGCATTTTATACGTATGTGGTTACAACAGGGTACTGTAATGTTTCGTGTATTGCCCCCTCGAATATAGCCCCCCCCCCCCCCCCCAATCGGTGTCTATCGTCATTTGTACTCGTATATAGCCCCATATCAGAGACCGCGAAAAACGACGAAAACGAAGGTTTTAACAGCTGAAAGCAGCTTTTTCGACGTGTTTCTAGTCATAGCAGTTGATGGCAAATTATTTGGGACAGTTTGGGATACACTTTGGTTTACCCGTCTTGACCACCTTCTCAGACATGGTCGATCATAGCCCAAAATGATAATTTTTTGCGCAGGAATAGCTTGTTTTAAACCACTTTAGCATTAAAACATGTAAAATAAGCCAGAAAAACGAGTTCAGGAGGTCAAAAAAAACCTTACTTTGGTCACTAATGCAAAATGCCCTTTTATATAGCCCCCTTTTGTATAGCCCCCTCTAGAACATAGCCCCCCCCCCCCCCCCTGATCGGGGCTAACCGATCATATAGCCCCAGGGGGCTATACACGAAACATTACAGTAGGCAGGTACAGAGCTGTTGGCAAATACGTCTTCTGTTTTCACTCCATGTCGATTCATTCACTTCTGAATTTGTTGGTTTTGTTTTGGACATTCAAATAGTCGGAAGTAGTTTTCAAATTTTTATTTTCTGTTAGCGCCTCCACTTACGTATGTATTTCTCTGAATACAGCCCAGAAGAGTCAGACTTGCTATCTTTTTTCCGAAGTTTCAACAAACTAACTAAACTACTGCTGCCGTTTAGTGTGCCTTTTATCTCCTGGTTTATTGTGCCAGCATTTTTGCAAGAATAGATTGTCAATATTCTCTTTTCGGCGTCCTTTCGTAGCTCTGCAACAAATTCCAAGCAGCGTATAGTAAGCACTGAAGTTTCTGAATTGCTTGAGGGATAGCAGAGATGTGGGAATGAAAGCAAGGATGCCTCGTAGGAGGAAAATGATGTATAGTGGCCTTCTTTCTCTGTCTTCTTCCTTCTACTGAATTATGCGCAAAGCAAATCTCAACTGAATAGTTGCAGTAGGAAGTGCGTGATAGGTCCTTGTATTTAGGCATGGGTAACATAACATGACAGGAAGAGACGTTCGCTTGTAGTTTATCGCTTGTCTACTTTGTCCGTGCTTACACATCATAAGCAGCTATGGTAGCGCTAGTTGTCAGAAAAAGTTAGCCATCATCTTCCTGAAATAATTCAATGTCTGTCTAAGTCTATAAGCTGAATGACGTTTTCATGTCTTCTCTGAGGTCTCATCATGCGCCTCTTCCGATTGATTTGCCGCAACGACTGCTTCATGCTTTATAACTGCTTGTAGAATATCAGAGGATGGACGAGGCTGAAAGAAACTGCAGTAGTAGTAGTCAGCCCCCGCTAGACGAAGAAAAGAAAGAGGAGGAGGCGGAGGCGGAAGAAGGAGAATCTGGGCAGAAAGAGGAGGAGGAGGAGGAAAAAGATGAGCCGCCGGCCCTTCAGCCTTCAGAGTCGGAGCTACACAACGACGCCGGTATGTACAGACAAACTGACTGTGTGTGTTGTGTACAATACTACATGCGTGCAATAGCGCTAGAGCCTCCTTTTGCAAATGTGTAAGTACGGGAAGCATGCGTTTGTGTCCATACTGCAGCAAGTATCTTCCTTGGTAGGTGTAATATGGACAGTGACAGTGTTTGTCGATGTGTCATGTGTGCACCTACCGTTTCGCCGTTCTATGTTTTAGCTGACACAGTGGTGATGCCTGAACCTTGTGCTGTTCCGCTAGTTGAGAATGCTGGATGTGAGGGTGCAGCTGATGTTGTGAGCGCTGAAGAAATTCATGCAGCAACGGATGATCTGGAAAAAACGAAGGTATTTTGCGTTTTCAACTTTCAGATTGGTTAGCTTGAACGTAGTGTGTCGCTCGCATACATAGTAATTCGCTTTTCCATTGTTATCCAGAAAGATCAGGCCGCAATATACGAGAAGCTTGTGAAGATTCGTGGGAATAAGAAACAGATCCTGGATGCCTTGGACAAGCTCAAAAAGAATAACGCAGAAGAAGTAGGTTAACCAGCTCCGTAATGCTCTGACCCGCAGGGCCCGCGGGTCACCCTCGGGTCAATAATCAATAGTCAATAAATCAATAATTTTCTCTTTTTCCGCTGAGCGCTTTTTTCGTTTCCGGGTGACCCGCAGGCCCTGCGGATCAGAGCATTACGGAGCTGGTTATTTTCACACTTCTTGAATGTCGTATACCTAGTTCACCACCTAACTGGAAAAATAGAGTTGATTTTGAACTAACCGTGTGTGTTATGAAACGCGTGTTTGTAGATCGATCGTGAGAAGGTTGCCCAACTGGTCAGTGCGTATGATGCGATGAAGGCTCAAGAGGACCAATACATTGAGATTCTGCAGCAACTGATGGTATTTGTCAGCGAAGAGAATTTGCAGTGTTATTACTACTGTTGCAAGCAGTGTATGTTTTTGTGTGTTAAGACTGTGCGTGGTTCGGCTGTGGCCGCACAGATGGAGAGCGCCGCCATGTCTGCTCAACTGCAGCAACTGAAACTACAACACTCGGAAATGGGCCAAGCCGCCGTGAGTACAGTACAGTACGGTTGTTGACGTATGTATTGCATACGTGTCTTATTTGTGTGTATTCTATGGATAGGGTCCGGAGGAAGGCGCGAATGATGAAGAGGGGGAGGAGCTAGCTGAGTTGGAAGCACTGAAGCAGCAGAGAGATCACCTCAAGAAAATGATCGCACAACAACAACAGGTAATGTAACTGTACCAGTGGAGAAGTGCTCCTAAGGAGCACGAAGGAAGTGAGCGAGATGCTCACCAGCCTGCAGATGCTTATGGGGTTGACGGCGCAGAAACCAGAAGGTTCCAACCACCCATCGCTGCCGAAACTTGCTACCCCTCCGAGTTGACAGCCTCTCGCACAATCTGCTGCCATCCGACTGGTGCGGGCATACTTTTGCCAAATCACAATCATGGCAAACAAAACTCTTCAATGACCTTTGTTGCCTCTCGCCTGCTTCTGTATGCCTGATCCATGCAGCGTTATGAATAAGTATGTGCATATGTATTGTATTGTACATATGTCTATTCTTTCTCGCATGTGCATTCACATGTAGTAAGTACCCATTCAATAATGGCCTCCAATGTGACCAGCCGTTTCACACGTTTCTTGCCAAATACGTAGAAGGCGAGAGGTCCACCAGGGTTCGATCTTCTCGATTCAAAATATCGGCTTTGGAATCAAGTTTCAGCAGAAGTTATCACTTGCTGTTGCTCAGGATAAACAGCTATAAGCTATAAGACATGAAATCTTTACAGGTAGTATGTAAGTATGTATGTTCTACTCTTGAGGAAACATCACATTTTCTTGTCTTTGAACTAATGCTCAAGGTTTTTTGTTGCACCATATTATGTACCAGCATGTACATGTTTACATACATATAATTACCTAGTTAAGATGACCAAATATTATGGTTTGGATCCAGCGTTTTGCATGTGATCAGGCATACAGAAGCAGGCGAGAGGCAACAAAGGTCATTGAAGAGTTTTGTTTGCCATGATTGGGATTGGGCAAAAGTATGCCCGCACCAGTCAGACAGCAGCAGATTGTGCGAGAGGCTGTCAACTCAGAGGGGTAGCAAGTTTCGGCAGCGATGGGTGGTTGGAACCTTCTGGTTTCTGCGCCGTCAACCCCATAAGCATCTGCAGGCTGGTGAGCATCTCGCTCACTTCCTTCGTGCTCCTTAGGAGCACTTCTCCACTGGTTCCTGCCACGTCTACTTGAAATGTGAGAAGCATATAGGATACACATACAAGCATGCCAAAATTGTTCCCAATCGATACATTTTGTTTTAACACATTCATACAATTCTTTTAAAAAGTGAACTCGAGTTGACGAGATGTGCTAACGGAACCTCGAGATACATTGTATACGTAAATTAGGGGATATACCTACATGGGACATTTTTATGTTTTTGAGAGGAATTGAGCCTTATGTGAATGTGCATTACAAATGCATACAATCTTTGAAAAACCGAGCTCGAGTTGACGAGATGTGCTAGTGGAACCTCGAGATACATCATACATTACATGGAACATTTTTTATGTTTTTGAGAGGAGATTGAGTATGTGAATGTGCATAACACATGCAATGCAATTCTTTAAAAATAAACTGAGCTCGAGTTGATGAGACCGCTAGTGGAACTTCGAGATACATCATAAATTACACAGGACGTTTCTTTGTGTTTGAGTGGAATTGAGACTATGTGAATTTCATTAGACTATGTGAATCAGGCATGAGCATGTCGCAGTGGCCAGCAATCGATAGATCTTTTAAAGACGAATCGAATGGTATCCCATAAGCCTACATTTAGCTAATTTTTGTTTTCTTTTATAATTATGTATGTTACGTGAATAACTAAAAACTATGTGAATCAGGCATATTGGAAACGAGCATGTAGAAATTGTTTCCAATCGATAGATCTTGCTTAGACGAATCTAATGGTATGTCACAAGCCTACAAGTCGTCAACTTTGGGAAAATAGCACTTTTTGCGACTTTCATCTATGTGAATGCATTTTTTACTATGTGAATCAGGCATAAGCAGACGTGGGCCTGGGGGTGAGGGGGGGTATGTTGAACGCACCCCCACCCCTACCTCTCCATACCCCCACCCGTACCCCCAGGAAAAATGAAAAGCAACATACCCCCGCGTACCCCCAGAAAAAAAACAGCACTACGTATCCCCACCGCGTAACCCCAAACTTGAAATCAGCAGTTTGTCTGCCAGGACACGTACCCCCACCCTTTTTTCCTCTGGCTTACATCCATGCTCAGACTTTTTACATACTCCACAAAGTGCATGCATTGTCAAGAACTGTTGTTTGTAGTTGCCCAATGTAGTGAATAGTTTTATATAATGGTTTATCCCTATCATTCTAGACAAGTTGCTAAAGTATTCAACAGTGGAAATTCGATTCGAACACATACTTACACACCACTCTTATCAACCCACCACTGCATTTTGTATAAATATTACAAGGTGCACAATAAAAACTGTTGCACTGTGTGCAAAAAAATAGTGCTCATTTTTTTCTGGGGATAGATATAGACTTTGTGGGGTTATGTAGCACACCATTTACAGTTGGGGGTACGTAAATATGCTGGGGGTACGTGAGGTTTTTTTCTTGGGGGTACGTAAAAAATCTGGGGGTACGTGGCCAAAAAAATTTTTTTGGGTGGGGGTACGCAACACCCCCCCACTTTTGACCTCCTGCATACCCCCACTGACAGACCCCCACCCTCAAAACCGTGCCCACGTCTGCATAAGCATGTCGCAGTGGCCAGCAATCGATAGATCTTTTGAGGACGAATCGAATGGTGTGCTATATGTGACCTCAACAATGCAGAAGGCATTCTTTTCGCCTGTCTGTCGCGTCCTTAAGTATTGCTAAAGCGAAACATAAAAACAGCCAACTTTGACAGCTTATAACTCGAGAACGAAAGCGAATTTTAAAAA
This sequence comes from Epsilonema sp. ZAB3_2, assembly GCA_030247985.1. Lineage (NCBI taxonomy): Eukaryota > Metazoa > Nematoda > Chromadorea > Desmodorida > Epsilonematidae > Epsilonema > Epsilonema sp. ZAB3_2. The sequence goes on from JASAMW010003627.1 coordinate 20,787, forward strand.
TCTAAAAAAGTGCCATCGAGAGTAGAGTGAGATCTATCTTTTGGTATACCTACCACTCATATCCGAAAAAAATCCAGGGAGGAGTATGCATTGGAACTTTGCAACTATTTTTACCACAAAATCGAAATTTTAAGGGTGTCAGAGGCCTTAAACGCAAAAAGTGCTCGGACCACTTTCCCAAGATCTTTACATTTCCCATCTTTAAAAAAAAAACCGAGCTCGATCCCACGACTCGTTGAAAAGTTACGATGGGAACAGTTTTTCAGTACATAAAAAGTGGACATCATTCAAAAATAGGTTTTTCGCCCGTAGCGCCCTAACCAGTAGGCCGATCGAGCTGAAATTTTGCCAGCAGATACGTACCCATAGGGGGCATCTTCATGCAAAATTTCAGCTCAATCCGCCTCTTGGCTCGGGAGTTATGATCATATGTGTGTTTTTATTTCCATCACTCCTATTTACACATGACTAAGTAAGGTGGGACGCGGCGGAGCCTCGTTCGTGAGCCTCTCGAGGTTCCGCTATCGCGTCTACCTTGATGCAGTCAGTAGCACTCACTGGATTGAGGATACACTTCTTTGTTTCTTCAGCTCCGTGTGCTGAAGAATTTGGAGAGTTCTGCTGTGCGAAAGCAGCAGGAGACGACACAGAATCAGCTCATGTTGCAAACTATGAATACGAGCTCTAGAAGTAAGTAAGCACGTCTCGTGGTCAATGGCGATAATGAACACTGCACTCTAATCGATGTTGTCATCGATGGTGCTCTTTCTGTTACTTGCAGTAAGCGCAGAGACGGAGTCTATCGCTCAGAAGCGGCAGCAGCTGGACGAAATGAAGCGTCTTCTGTCCCGCCTCAAAGCCTTACCAGACAACAATGCAGCCATATTGCAGCAGGTACTACTGTCCTATTTTCTGTGCACTTGCCCGACACATGCATGCTGACTGGTCCTCTTGCGTTCGTACAGTATGTATGTACACACACACGATCAAGTTGCTGAATGAATACTGTGCCGTGGGTATTCTATGCGAGCTATCTTATGCACGTAGACAGACAACACGATCGAGCAGCCATGTACCTAAGTACTATGGAGGGGGTATAGTGCGAAGATTTCTGCGACATTCTTACTTTAGTACTCATTTAGCAACTGTGCTGGCTCTTTTTGATGAATGTTGTTAGAAGGAGTGAGGGGTGGTGTGTGCAGTAGGAGACCAGTGAAGTGAGGCGGCCGGCGATCCTGCTGCTTCTCTTCCTCCGTCGGGGTTCCGCTCCACGCTTGTTGCTTGATAGGCTAGGCGCGTTTGTTCCGCATCGACTGAAATTACAGGCGTCTGTACATGACAAAATCCAGTCAGTTGCTCGCCACGTGCACCTCCCTGCTTAGCTCACCTAACGCTGGCACAGCAGTACAAAAAAGCTCGTCTTGCTCTGCTATTCATTTGTTTTCCGCTTTTTTCAAGAAAGCTTCTATGCATTGCATACGTACCTTGCGTGCATACTGTACTCACTTGTATTTGCGTATATACGATACAGATGACTGCTCTGGTAGATAGTGTATCTTTATGGCATATGCCCTACTTTTGCCTTCCATATGTATGTATCTTTTTGAGCTCGTTGCGTGCGCTTTTCCAAGTTTCATTTTCGGCGCCTTTCCGGCGTCATTTGCTTTTTTTTGGTTTCTCCATTTCTCCATCCTATACTGAAACTGAATAATAGAATGACTTCTTCCGTTTTGTTCTGCAGCTGGAACGTACGTTAGTTGCTCAAGTAATCTGTTCCTGTATGTCGTATTTTAGATTGTCGTCGTGACGTATGGCAGGACACGCGTGCGGTGATTGCGTAGTCTTTATGTTGCTTCGCCGTTTTCGAGCAGCAAGAGAGAGCGAGCCGCCCACTCACTTTTATCATGTACACAGGGAGCCGCTGGCGTATTAGACTGCCTTTTGTTGGATGGGCTTCCCTTTCATGTACGTACATACGTAGTTACTTAGAGGCTAAGTAGTTTATCAAGAAGAGATAGCCTAATTTGGCTTTTTGGGGGAAACTTCTTTAGGAGACTCAGAGAGGAGGAGGAGGAGGAGGACGAGGATTGGAAGTTCCCTACACACAGACTTGTGTAGTATAGGCTACATGCAGACAGTGGGTTGGAGAGGAGAGAGAAGCGGCGAGAGAAGAAAAGCTTGATTGACCCTGGAAATAAGCTGTTTTCCTCCCGCAGATGAATCTCGGACTTACTCGTACATAGCAAACTGCTCCGCGTGCGAGTACGACTGAAATTTATGTACGGCTGACAGCGCATCAGGAAACTCTGAGAGAAGGGAAAATGCGTACGCTAAGCTGATTCAGCTACTATTTGCTGCAGTAGTTTGTTTGTCGGACGGATACTGTAACTCTGAATGAAGAATGGCCGGTGAAACTACCGAGTGATTTGAAATGGATAGGTGAGGAGAGATAAGAGCGGGGCGTCTAATGGGCGGAAGTGTGAAAATCGCCGCCGAGGAGCGGAGGTGAAGGCGCCATTTGACCCTGGCCTACAGCTGGCGCCTGTATTTCACAGAGCCACAAAAACCCAGGGCGGACGGACATTCCCCACCTTCCGTTTTATTCCTCTTCTTCTTCCGCCGCGTTTCTTCGCTTCATATCGCTCAACGCTTTCATCCTATCGAATAGGTAGGCAGGGTTTGTGGTGGAACAACTGACACCACCAGGTATTTCGCTCGTCTTCGGCTTCTTCTTCTTCTTCAGCGTAGTGTTGGGTTGGTGAGCGTGCTTTTACCTGAAGCGAGAGAAGGGAAGGAAAGGAGTAGAAGGGAAGCAGCGTGGATGAGCCTTGAGGCGCAGGACGGGCCGGGCCGGGCGACAGCCGCTCCGCCACATGACCCCAATAAATTGAGTCTTTTCTGTTAGAGCCAACAGAAGCTGCCGGGGGGAATGACAGCAGCAACGGGCGCTGCTGGTTGGCAGGAGAGAGAGCGGCGGCGAATAGCAAAGCGGGCCGCCGCTGTTTCCTTTCGATCTCTCGCGTTTTGCTTCTTCCATCAAGCAAGCGCCAAATCCTCCATCGGCTTTAGACTCCCGCTGTTGCTGTTGCAGTGGGACGCGTGCCAGAGCTCGGAGAGATAGGCAGTAGCTAAATGGGCTCGAACGGGATAAGCGGCTTCTTCTTTCTGTGGCGGCTCGCTCTGAATGAATATGGATAGAAGCCGGCACTGCTGTGGCTGTGAATGATTTGTGTGATCTGATTTGAGTAAGCGCCCTGATCCACTGCATCGTTCCGCTGTATCTGTCTTTGTCGCTACCCGCTGTCTGTGTGCTACAGCGCGCTGGCTGGCTCCTTCCTTATAGTAATAGTGTAGTTTCGGCTCTCCGAAAATATAGTGTTAGTGTTGCGCGAGACGCGTGCTGTTGTGCCGAACGAAGGAAGAAGTTGGCCCTGAGTTTTGTGCTCGCAGGTGTTGTGTTGTATTGTGTTTCCGCTGTTGCAGAATGGAGGGGAGGAAGTGGATGATGCTGGAGCGGACGAATGCGTTGAAGATCAAGGAGATGTAGCGGTGGATGAAGGGGCTACTGCAGTAGCTCCTGTGTCGGAGAGGGCGAGGGGAGGAGCAGAGCGAGATGGATGCGTAACAGCTGAACAGAGGGCGACATTCCTCGGGGCCAAACTGCGCGAGATAAAGGAGAACAAGCGGAAGATGCAGGAGATGCTGGCGGAGATGAGCCAGTTGCAGCAGCCGGAGGAGGAGGAGCAAGAGGAGGAGAGACCGGCTGCGAATCTCGTCCATCGACTTATGCATCAGCTGACTGGTATTATTCTGCTAGACTCTGCTTCATTTTTGAGCAAACTTTCTCCATGCATTTGTGAGATTTATATGGTGGTTACTGTACAGATGAGTACGATGGCTCTCCGGAAGAGATCATTGTGACGGAAGAAGACCTGGAGGAAGCTATCGACGGAGTCAAGGGTCAACTCAAGTATGTATGATATTGATAGGTAATTTTTGGGCCGCCACATCTTGTCTATCTCCTATTTGAAAGGTCGAAACTACAATAGTTCGAAAGTAATTCCTGTTTTACTGGTTGCGCAGTTTCCCTGATTTTCTTGTCGCCTTCTTCGGCTAAATTACGCTGTGGTGGCCCAAATTACCTATCTTGCAGACTTTTGAACATAGTATATGCATACAGTATATGCATACAGTATATGCTATGAATCCTGTCCTGTGTTTATTACATGCCACGGATGGCTCTTAGCCTATCACCTGTTGTAGGGACCTTGCGACAGTGAAGGATCGTTTATGTGAACTGCGACAAATGACAGAGCAGTGCCAAAGGCCGGAAGCATCCTCCTCTTCCCACCACCCACAACCACCACCACCTGGTCCAGAGGAAGCTGCTGCCAACGAAACAGTGGAAGGAGACGTCAGGTATATTGATGGACCGATGGAGTAATGGTTGATCATGTACAGTACAGTATCCGATATATGTTATGTGTTGTAGGCCTATGGAACCCTCGATTTCACCTACCGGAAGCGCAGTGATGCAAACTGCGACAGGGGAAAGTGCGGAAGAATGGGAAGAAGCTGCTGATGAGCTGGACAGACCACGTACAATAAGTAGGGATAAATCAGCCGCTTTTACGCTCTATTCAGCAGCTGGCGTATATGGCATTGTACGTGGGTCTTCTTTCGGCGATAATAGGTGTGCTAGCTGATGTTTTGTCGTGTGTTACAGCAGACGGAAGAAATCAATCAAGGAATGCTCAAAGGGAACTCAACAATAGCAGAATCAGAGAAGCGTGGCAACAGCAGGGGACCACTGCCGCCGCCTACGCTTCAGCCGACGCACTACCGTAAGTATGTGCATGCATATGTATGGAGTGTATGTGAACGTATGTACGACGAAGAGGGGGTCCTAAAACTTCGAAGTCGCAAAGTTGCAATGCACGGGCAGCTCTGAAGCCTGCTTCCTTGTTCCTTAGTTGGCACTGAAAAGTAGAGGGAAATAGGAAAGACTGAGAATAGAATGTTGTCATCAACGCCGCAGCGCCTAAGCACTATCGTCCACATGTGCATGCGAAAATACCCTCAGTCATTATTCTTGCACGTACTAGCCATCTATGTACGTACGTTACGTACCTATGTGCGATTTATTTTCTGGCAGATATACTTTCTGCGTACGGGTGCAAGAGTAGTAGTACTTATTACGCTTTTGCTGTCGTCGCAACGTAATCATCTATGACGTGACATGGGAGCTTAAAGTCGAGTTGAGGAGAGAAAATAGTTCGACTGGTGAGAGTGATGACTGACTGCGGCTGGCTGCTATGCTATGCTATGCGCACTGCACTACTCGTATGAGCTAACCTAGTCCGTCAGTTCGCGAGCCGAAGCTATTCATTCTGAGATTTGACACAAAGAGAAAGTGAAATAAAAAAGCTAGAAAGAAAGGCAGCTCGAGGCCCATGGCTAATTACTGGCGCATAGTTTTACTACTCTCCACTGCTTACTTACTACTGTTCTATAAGTAATTTTCTGGGGCGCGCGCGGAAAGACTAAGAGACTATGGCAGCGCGAAATCACTTTCTTTCGTCTTTCCTATCTGCTGCCGTAGGACATGCAGCTAGCTGTGTACGTCCTTGTTATGCGTCTTGGAATCCTATTAGGGTAGCCGTTATGCATTATGGATTGGATTTAGTGTTTGTGACGATTTTTTCCTCCTCCAACTCTATGAATATGCAATGCAGTAATCTTTGAAGGGCGGAGAAGGGAAGAGGGACGCCGCCGTTGAATTCTCAGCTGCCTCGTCCTTCTCCTCCTGCTGCTGCGGTGGAGGATGACGGCGACAGTTTCTTCAGCAATCCGGCATTGGCCAGCTTCCGACGAAACAATCAGCTGACTCGCCCCAAACCGCCGCACATACAACGGGTAAGCATTCTACAACGGTACCTGTACCTACGTATATAAAGTACACAACTGATTGCTGACATTTGCACAGAATCTGCGCGGGCAAATAACGGTTTACATATGATTGGCAGTGTTTATCGTGTGATTACTTGATGGGTTAGGTATATATAAGCATGTTGTATGCACATGTCTTTACATGGTTATTATTGCAGGCTCACCTGAACAATGTAGCAACGGAGGAGTACGTACCGAACAATTTGGAGCGACGAGGGAGCAGCAGGAGACAAAGCGACGCGTCGGTGACGGAACAGTATCAGCTGCTCCAAGATCACATCCATTCCATTCGCGCTATCTTCCACAACATGACCACAGCTTCGGGAGCGGACCCAGCGGTCACGCCTTCTCACTACCAGCAACAGCAACAGTCCTGTGCAGCGACCGGCGCAGCTTTCGGTAAGTGTGTTGTGTACCTGGCTGGAAGCGACTGTAAACGTCCGTGTGTAGCGCTGCTTGTACGCACGTACCACGCACCCGCACAGCTAAGGAACAACACGAGCGAGACGTTTATTGTTCTTGGTCTCCTTTTCCCTCCTCTCTCTGTTCTTTGCTGGATGGCCAACGAGTTTATGCATCGCTCGCTGTTTATGCGTACGTATGTATTTCTGCTGTACGTGTATGTGCTGTAGTTCTGCTGTGCAACCTTCAGTGTTTGTTTGCAGATGCGGCGCAAGCGTTCCAACTGCAGCAGTTGCTGTTGACTCAGCTGCTGAGTTGTCAGCAACAGCTGCAGATGCAGCAACTGGAGATGCAGCAGCTATATGCCTGGTGTCAAGAACTGTCGCAGCAACAGCAAAGTCGGCAGACAAGTGGAACAGTGACGCCTCACTTGCAGTATCCTGCTGCTCAACCCTACCACCTGGACCCGCGACCACTCACCAGCTCCTCCCTTTACAATCTCCTCGCACCAAACCCGTACTTGCCTCAGCAACAGCTCGTTTTCCCACCCCCTACTGCCCAGCCGCAGGGCCATCAATTGGGTGCGGCGACGACAACAGTGCAACACGCGCCTCCTGCCACACTTAGCCAGAGCTGGCATCCTCCAGGCGCCGCGCCGAACAAGAGCAATGTGGTCCCCCCACAGCAGCACCATCACTCCTTCAATACGACTACCAGCCTCTTTCCACAGAGGAACAGGAGTAGGGACAGCGGAGGAGAAGCCATTCCGCCCTTGAAGCTGGAGAAAGCGCTGAATTTGTCCGTGGCGTCTTCGCTGGGAGGACAGCAGGAGAAGAATCTGGCGAGAAGCCAAGCGGAAACTATGGGGTAAGCGCCACGGAGCAACTACAGACACCTCCATTATAAGTAACATATGTACACTGTGCGTACCTACATATGTGCAATAATTGTCGTGTTCAGTAACCCTTTGTAGCATGTACTATTTGCAGTGGCTCTTCCTCCTCCACTTGGGAATGTCTGCGCGAGCCCGTCTACTCGGAGGTCGCTTGTCTGCTCTCGGCGAACGAGGAACGACCAGAGTATCTGCTGGAACTCTTTCGCTGCATTCGCCAGCTGAGATCTGAACCGCAGAAAGCGAAAGCTGTCCAACTACTGCATCAGTTACAAGGCGGACAAGAAGGAAGATGCAGGAACGAGACGAATGAAGAGGAAGAGGAGGAAGTTGCATTGTCATCTTCTCGCCGGTCAACGACGACAGCGGACGAGGAGGCGGAGGAACAAGAAGAGACGACGCGAAGGGTGAGTTAAGTGGGGCATGCGTCACGCCGTGTTGCAATGGTGGTGTAAGGGTGAAGATTTCAGCGCGTACACTTGATGAGTGAGTGAGTACGTGTACGAATGATGGCGAGGGCTGATGGGGTTGGGTTTTTTGCCCTACTGAAGCTGTTGGTTGCTGGCTAAGTGAATGCTTTGCCACAGTCTTAGCAAAAGATTAGCTGGGCTTAGATTCACTTAGCCCAGAGGCTGGACACGACCGAGTATGTACAGTACAGTGCTCTCTCTCTGACTCGGGTGAGGCAGGGAGCGCTCTTGCCGCTGGTAAGCTTGAGTGTCGTGTGCTGTGGCCTGCCCATTCATTCTTCGCATGTGACACAGCCCCTTAGTTTGTCGTAGTATGGATCTTAGAGGAGTCCAGCACATCTCTTTAGCGGGTGTGTGTGCTGTGTGGTGGTTGATTTTCGCATGAATGTGTGGTTGGTTGGTGTTTGATAGTACGTATGTTTCTGTGTGTGTACACGATAGATAAACTTAGGCGTCGAAGAGGATGCGGATTTTGTGTATATGTTATTTTATTTGTAGGTAATTTACACGAACCCCCGCGGCTCACGAGGTACGCGAGAAGACGCAGCCAGTACCAGAAGCAACATGTCCCGTTCTGGGAAGAGCCGGGCAAATCATCCGGGAGACATCGAGAAGACGAGTGTGAAACAGATCAATAGTCATCCGACCATACGGCATAAACAACGAACGGCCTACACTGCCCGTCTGCCATTGAATTATGATCAACGGCCTATGAAAGTGAGGTTTCACGCTAGATTTAGTACTACCGTTGCTGTACTGTACTATTATCGTTCGTACATATGCACGATACTGTTTTATTGTTGATGCCATATCTCATATGTACACGCTACCTGCTACTTATACGGATACCTGTCACTTCGCCATTCCTACGTTATTGCATTTTTGTTCGGCTTTAGGAAGTGCGAATTCCACTTTCCAGCCGTGTGGACATGGCGGATGTGGAGCGGCGAATGGAGGCGATCACGGACGATCTTGTGCCTTTCTTGCGCGACAACGGATCTGCTCCCTGCAGTCGACAACTGCTGCAATATCTACGCAAGCTCATTCTCACTCTCACTGTGACGAAAGCCTTGATTCCAGAAGAGGAGGAGGAGGAGGAGGAGGGGGAGCAGGCTATATTTCGACAACAGCTCACAACGGCATTGGACAAGACGTTGGAGAAATACGCCGGAAAAATGTGAGCGTGAGCCTTTTGCATAGTTACTGTAGTTACCCTTTGTACGCCAGAATGGAATAGCAACCGCTTTGTATTTTTTGGTGGCATGGGACGTTTGATGTTGAAGACCGCTTTCTTTCTATCTCTGCAGCGTTGGCGATTGTGAGGATCATCTACTGTCAGATGTGTCTGATGTGATTATTGAGCAAGTGGCCGTTTTTCGCCTTATGCAAAACATGGACAGCCTCAACAGCTTGGCGCAACAGAGACCAATGAAGAGTAAGAAGAAGCGGAGAGCGGACGAACCGGCTTCCTCCTCCTCCGTTTCATCTGAGGAGCCGCCGCCCCTACTGGTAAACAGCGCGGTACCTACATACTACCTACGTATTTTTTTAACCTATGCTTGATGAAAGCGTGAACAGTGTGCAGTACGGTGCGTACATAAGTACATTGTTCATGCGATAGCCTATCCCATGAACGGGGCGCCGGCGTTTTATTTCACGTCGACATCGGCAGACGAGTCCACGCCTGTATTTTTTTGTTTAGAGGGTTCAAGGACACCGTAAGTATTTGTTAAAGGGGAACTTTGGGCGGAAAGTTCGAGGTAAGCCTGCACTGATCATTAGATAGAGCATAAAAAATGCTGCAAAACGCACCAAGTCCCATTCCTCAACGTTGCGTCGTTCTTGAGTTATAGGCTTCAACTGATCTGTGAACGGGAAACTCAGCTTGAGAGCACGTAGCTCGCTAACCATTGCACCGATCGGAATAATTTTGCTACCACCGTGTGCTCCGTTTGACGTTCTACCTTTTTGTTGTATAAAGTTTCGCTGTATCTTCACTGCCTGTGGAATGGGAAGCCCAAAAACAGGTGTCCTTGCGCAGTTTAGCACACATTTCGTCCATGATGTGGACGTGGACGAAATATGTGCTAAACTGCGCAACGACACCTGTTTTTTGGCCTCCCATTCCACAGGCAGTGAAGATACAGCGAAACTTTATACAACAAAAAGGTAGAACGCCAAACGGAGCACACGGTGGTAGCAAAATTATTCCGATCGGTGCAATGGTTAGCGAGCTACGTGCTCTCAAGCTGAGTTTCCCGTTCACAGATCAGTTGAAGCCTATAACTCAAGAACGACGCAACGTAGAGGGATGGGACTTGGTGCGTTTTGCAGCATTTTTTATGCTCTATCTAATGATGTGCGTGGCCTTACCCCGAATTTTCCGCGCAAAGTTCCCCTTTAAGAACTATTTGACGCCGGTGTAAAAAAAGAATGGGATAGGGTGTCGGTTAGGCAATATGTAGAAAATTACGTGTTTATGTGGTGTTCCAGGGATACGAAGCAAGGTCCCGTCCATCTGATTCGGGAGCAGCTGAAGAGGAAGAGAAGCGCAGTGACTCCTTCCACACTGCGCCCTCCAAACAAGCATCAGCTGAACCACCGGAGATTCTACCACAACAATATGCAGCCTCTTCTTCTGCCCAAGATTACGAAGACCGTCCATGATCCTTCAAGGCTGTGCCTTATTTTACAAAAGTTATCCGAGTACGTGATGGTTGCCAAGTGAACAAACTTTTTATGCATGCTGCTATGTGATGTGATGATATGATAATACACAATATTGGACTGGCGCTGAACTGGCTATGAGGGAGGATACATTATATTGCTATCTTGCACTGGTTTGAGCATCGCTTATTATCTCTATGTTCGGTGAAGGATGAAAGATCTAATTGCTTATTATATTAGCAGCTACCTATTCATCAGTAAAGTTCACATTGACTCTGTTTCACCGTCCAACGCAGATAACGCTCAAGCTTACATGTACGTACACATCATACAGGAACGTATCAAAGTTTTTTGTGATATGCTGCATGTCGGCTGTACTGTACGTGACGCCTTTGTTATTGGTTGCTGGCTGTGTGTAGTGGACGCGAAGAAGGTTGGGCTTGATGCATCTCCCTAGCTTAGCTATCACTTGGGCGACAATAGTCGGTGTATAAGCACATACAAGGTGCGTATGTATGTTCGCAGCTGTATTGTGAGTTGTATGGCAACGGCCGGTGCTGGTATCACGCTCAAAGTCTCTCATCATACTGAGCAACATTATAGCAAAGCTAGCGGCTTTTGTCATTCATGTACGTATGATATCGTTGATGACGGTTGAACAGCGCGGCCTTCGCATGGACAAACATTGACGCATACATACTGTGCTACGTAATAGCTGGCCGATGTTTTCAACTGAAGATAAGGTGCTTACTGCTAAGATATGGTTGCATGATCAGATACGTAGTTTCTTGACCAAAATGCTTTTGTGCTCAGTGTTACTGTTTTACACTGTTGTAGCCAAATTAGCTAATAAAGTGCGTTCTAATCGATATATTGGTTTTTTTAAATTTGTGATTGATTTATCTTTTTTGTTGTGTTTTTGTGGCTGCAAGTGGATAGTGGATTTTAAGAGCTGTGATGTTGTATGAAGTTTGGTTGGTTCAACTGTTCTGCTTTTTCGGTTGAGACCGAAAAAGCTGGTGTCTCACAGAGTGGTTTAACATAGAGTGTAAATAAATATTCAATTATGTGTTGTTCATTATTTTGATGATAGTTTAGTGTTTCCATTCAAGTGAATTACGTTTGACACAATAGTCCACCTGAATCTGTTAAAGATGTGGGGGGGGGGGGGGATGTGAGAGTGGAATGAGTAGGAAGGAGTTGAGTAAGCTGGTTGGGAAAGTTTTTGGGACAATATTGAGAATCCATTTTATGTTGAAGTGCTGGAGTGGGATGTGAGCTCTGGCTTTGATAGCAGATGGACAACTTATATAGAAGAACAGTGATAAAACCACCAATAGCCATTCCTATTGTGTACTCCCATTACATTACTGTCTCATTATAGTGATTACCCACCTCTAATAGCCACAGCCAGCACCCCGCCAGTTGCAAATTATTGTGTACTCCCATTACGTACATTACTGTCTCATTATAGTGATTACCCACCTCTAATAGCCACAGCCAGCACGCCAGCTTCGGCCAGCTACGCTGGCCTCGCTGGCTTTGCTGGCAAACTATACTCACCTCTATTTTAAAACGCGATGTCTGGAAGGATTCAGTATTGCTGTACAGTACCGTGGACAGGGGGGTAATTTTCAGTTTTCTGCTGATGACGTGAGCTGATAGCCCAACTGAGTTTAGGTATTTTTTTTACAAAAAGACAGGGTCGAAAATTCGCACCCAGTCCTGAGATATAAGGCCTCAAAGTTGACCACAATTTGACCCTGATTTTTCATACCATCATACTCATCAATTGAGAATCCATACCTCTAATAGCCAGCACACCAGCTCGGCCAGCTACGCTGGCCTCGCTGGCTTTGCTGGCAAACTATACCCGCCTCTATTAAAACGCGATGTCTGGAAGGATTCAGTATTGCTGTACAGTACCGTGGACAGGGGGGATTTTCAGTTTTCTGCTGATGACGTGAGCTGATAGCCCAACTGATTTTAGGTATTTTACAAAAAGACAGGGTCAAAAATTCGCATCCAGTCCTGAGATATAAGGCCTCAAAGTTGACCACAATTTGACCCTGATTTTTCACCCTAAAATTAGGGTAAATAACCCCACAGTAGGGCTTTAGGGCTATAAATTTGCACACAAATAGGCCCTATGGTACACATAATGGTGGTCACATAATGGTGGCACATGTAATGATGAAAGAGAATATTGATTCTCGAAAATTAGTTCGATGAACCTTTGCTTCTTATTTCTACACTGAATCGAACCCCATCCCATTATTTACGGATTACCGTATTTACTGTACATAGCCTCCTACCATGCATAAACCCAAATTTTCAAAAGACACACGAAATGATCTATAAATAGGCCAAATATAAGCGTACCTCCATATGTACTGTAGAGTGGTGGTATACATAATGATGGTACACATAATGGTGGTACACATAATGGTGGCACATAACAGTGGTACACATAATGAAGAAGCATTTGTACTGAAGAAGCATAATGGTGGCACATAATGGTGGCACATAACGGTGGTACACATAATGAAAGAAGCATTTGTACTGAAGAAGCATTTGTAGTGATGCAGCCCATAGACCACACAGCTCCCTGCGCTCTCAGTACTGAAATAGATTTCCATGCGCAACCGACACAGAGGCTGCCTGCGTACACGCGCGCGCGTACAAATCGCTCCGCCCACTCCACTCTCACTGGCCGATAGTGGACTGCGCTGATTGGCTGCGGCTGCTATAAGAGGGCATTTTTGGTAATTCTTGACTTAGGCCTGAATGGCAGAATCGATAAATCAAATGTGTTGCGATCTAAAGGTTCCGAGTTCAAAACTACCCTGGTACAAGAATTTTATAAATTCAAAAATTATACTTATACACACAAAACATACACCCTGTACAAAAGATAGGCGACCTAAGTATGTTATTAAGAGGGAAAGCAAGCCTACATATGTACGTATACAGAGAAAATATTTCCTTTACAAAAGATAGCCGGTTCTAAGTACGTTGTTAAGGAAAGTCAAAAGTGGGACATTCGTATCCTGCAATGATGAGGGTATTCTCCAGCACTGCGCCTATCAACCCACGTTGAACGAAGCCATCCCTTCTGTCTCACGGCTTATGCCGTGAGACAAAAAACGACCAGCTCCCTTTTGTAGGGGGGCATGTAGCATGGTTTGGTTTCTTGTATTACTTTACTCTGTAGCGGTAAAGACGCCAGTAGCGGATTTTCAAAAAAGGAGAAAACAAAACAAAACCACAAGTTCAAAACACACAAAACGAAACATATAACGATATAAGAGGGGAATCTGATTTAGTTAGCCTGGTATTTTTATAGCTGCAGATTTGCATTGGATAGCTTCGTTTTTCTTGGGTTATATTGTAGTTTTGTGGTAATTTCGTCTAACGACGTCGAGAAGAAATTAGCATCAGCCGCGCCGGCGTAAGGATTTTTCAGTCCAATCAAGGAGCTGTCCAATCAAAGAATCTTCTTTTACCACTCGTCGGTTCGTTTTCTGTGAGCCAAACTCGTCTCGCGTGGCGATTTACGTTCGTCATACTCTACTATTTTCGAGTCTAGCACCCCCTTATTTATTACGATTTTCCGAACGCACGTGTATTTTATGCCTCTTCAGTAGATTTGCATTGCGTTCGTGCTTCGTGCCACTTTTGGTGCCGTGAGCGGGTTGAGACTTGTGTGTCGTGAGGAGTGTTTGATCTTGCCATCGTGTACCGACTTGCTGGCTTACGGTGTTTGATTACATTTCGACCCGTATGCCCCGGTTTTTACCCCTTCGTATGTACGTGTAATATGGAATCTCCCCACCACACAAGCGTTCTACGCAACTTCATTTCCATTATTTCTGCCATTACTAAGATTCACTATTATGTAATGCTTTGCTTGTTTTGCAGACGCTTCGTCTTCGTTCTTGATCTTGATGGCTTTAGCTTCTGAGGCTGAGGCGGTGGTTGTTTTCTCTGCGGGGTTTACCAGATCCCCCTATTTGAACTTTGGCGAAGTGACAGTGGGGTGTTCTGCTGAAGCGAAATTGAGACTTGTGAACGAGTCAGCGCAGCCAGTTCGTTTCCAAATTCTCTACAAGAAGGCAAAATGGGAGAAAGAAGCGGAAGAACTGCGGTAAGGCTGACTTTGGCGCTACTTAGAAAATCTACACATTGTCGTTACGTGCATCTACTGTGAGTTGTATGCTGTGGACGTTAGCGTAAGCGCGCATAAGTAGGTGTGCTATAGCCGTTTGAAAGTGAAATAGTTCCTTCTTCTATAAGCGCATTGCGCAAATTTGCCCTTTACGTGGGTTGTATCTTAGACGTCGTTGTCAGTTTGCGCAAAGCTCTCAGGTAAGAGGAACTATTTCATTTTCAAAGGACTATAGGCTTGGTATGGTATGTTCTGTTTCTTTGCAGTTGCGAGTACGCGCCAGAGACTCATCTTGATCTGCCCTCTAAAGCCGAGATGTGCATTGGTTTCACGTGGCGACCGGAGGAGACGGGAAATATTCGTCAACTTATCGAATTTCGCACCAAAAATTGCGCCCCGAACGTTACTGCACGTGCCATTCTCTTCGGATGTGGAAAGAAAGTTATCAGCAAGAAGAAGCTTACGGTAAATACGTAACATTGATACCTGTAGGCACATATCATAATCGTAACCCTTGCCCTTGCCTAAAAAGTACCACTTTCCTACCCGCAGTGATTTCTCTGACTTGCATGAACACATTTGATGACTGTTCCTTCTCTTCTCTTGTTCTGTAGGCTACAACGGCTAAGGCGAAGCTGAAAAGCGTGGCAGCAGTCAAGCCTACGATTCGTCGCCCACTCAGCGAACAGCAAACTGTACAGAATTCCACCGCAGCAAATAGTAGAGATGCAACGTACGTTGTCTGTCCGCAACCACAGCAGGCATCCAGTTGCAGCCAGCAACGCTGCGCCGTCGCCACAACGCACACGCAGATTCTTCGCTCACCTGCAGGGAGTCACCTTGAACAGATGCAGGATGAGGTAGTATTGTCTATTAGCTACTAGGACTGTAACTGGACACGTTAACACATACCGCGACCTGGCGTCATTGTTGGCAACAAATTGTTGTCCGTTTATATATGGGTGTTATCGGTTTGTTGACGATCGGACAACAAACCGACAACATCCATATACAGGGTGTCTCATAATAAACCGTCCACCTTCCCGTGCATGTAACTCTGGAACCACACAATAGATTTTAATGCGGTTTTTTGTATTCTGTAGGCAAGGCTTCAACTGAGATGTGTACAAAATTTTAGCTTCCTAGGCCCAGTGGAAGCTGCTCAAACACTTTTTTCCTCCAGCGGTCAAAAACAAGGTTTTTCGAACTGGTAGTGCCGATTTAGGGGTAATTCTGTGCATGAGTCATAATAAAATTAGCCTCGTAAGGAAGAAAAATGTCCCAAAATGCTAGGAAATGTGTATCTCATGCATTATCCCCAGTGCCAGCATAGCAAACGCATGAAACAGGGTATCTTGAAAAACTAAAACCGATATTTTCTCCATAGTAAAGGAAAACGTCGATTTTGAGCTTCGAGATTCAAACCGTCGTAGTCTCCGAAGTATGTGAACCACATAGTTGAAATTTTGTATACTTACTTGTTGAAGCCTTGGCTACAAAATACAAAAAACTGCATAAAAATCTTAGATGTGGTTCCAGAATTACATGCACGGAAAGGTGGACGGTTTATTATGAGACACTCTGTATATATATTTTTTAGTAAGCGGACAAGAAACGAACAACAAACCGAAAAGAGCTGAACAACGACTTGTTGTCAGCAATGACGTCAGATCGCGGCATGTGTTAATTTGGGCGGATCCAGCTGTTTTGGTCACTAGGCTTGGGTGAGAAAAGGCTGGGTTACCCCATTTTACCCTTGTCAGGTTTTACCCTGCGGTTCGTGTGCGTGTAGGTGTTTGGTATTGCCGAAACGCAGCTGTTTGAACGGGAACTGAAGACAGGACAGGGCAACGGAGGCCGCAAGCAGGAGGTTTCTCCGTTGCAACAGGCTCGGCCACAGTCCAGCACTCCTTCCTCTTCTCTGCGTCGCTCTCTCACGTTCGACGTGGATCTCTCACAGGCCGCCGGGGATACCGCGGTGTACGGGGGAGAAACCCCAGGGCCGCACAACAGTACACTGGCTCCGAGTGGACAGCCAAAGGTACAGGTTTCTAAACGTCTACATGCGCATGCAGGCGGTGTCCAACTGTATGCATGTTCTGTATGTTCAGGGTGTTTCATTCTTGGGTATCTGCGAAGAGTTTTCAGCCGAGTTATGACCACAAACGACATTTCATATCGAAACGAAACACCCTGTATCTTTGCAAAATATATACGTAACGTGCGAACGTTTAGTACGCACGCGCGCACATTTTTGGTGGGCACTCAGTTGTCTGTCTGCTTTCTTCAGGCAGCTGCGCTCCTTCCGCCTCCCGTCAGCGCCATTCGCAAGGGAAGCGGACAGAAGACGGAAGAGCTGAAGCGAACAACGGGAACTGGCGCATTCGTGCCCACTCCCTTAATCCAGCGCCTGGAGCAGCCCAATTTCGACGTGTCCGCAGTGACGCTGACCAATGGAGAGGAGGAGGCGTCGGCAACTTTCCTGGTTCCCAACGCACCCGCCAAACGGAGACTCCAGTTGCAGGCGGAACAGCCGACCCAGATAGCGAAAGACAGCGAGGAAAAAGCGCAGGTACGTATTGTATAACTTTACAGAGTTGGCAGTTACGTACATGATGAAGAAATTAGGGCAAAAATCGATGATCCTATCGACCGTTGTCCAGCACTTGAATATTCTCGCTACTACGCTGCTACAATGTTTTCGGTCGCCGATCTTTTCCACAGATCATGCAATTAGTAGCGCACACATTAGTACGTTAGGTCAAAATTGTGCGTGCGTAAATGACGTAGTTTGTGTCCTCCCACAAGTGACCACGACCAAGATTAGAAAAACGACTACTAAGTTTCGCGCGGAGTCCAATCGATAGAGGGCCACGCCTACTGCCAACTTTGTAAAGGGAGACAATATGCATGCATTGATGGTCAAGTAAGAAAAAAGGCAAAAGAGCGAGCGCAGAAGAGTGACGGAAGGTGCCTATTTGTTCAGCTACAGAAGCAAACAACACTGGTATTCTATGAGCTGGGCGTGCGCTTGTGCTTTTGCCAGTGTTGTTCTACTACGAACTGCGTGTGTTTTAGTTGGAACCAGCAGTGAACGGCAGTGGAGACAGCGCCGTGATTGAGGAGGCGCCGAAGGAGGTGAATCTGTCTACTTCTTCCACTCAGGTCAGCAGGAGACAGAAAGCGAGGAGTGATGCGTGGGCGGAGCAGTTGGAAACCGGCTTCACCATCTGGATCAACAGTCTGCTACGCTCCGAATTCGATCAACAAGGCTCCTCCTCGGTTCACAGCGAAAACGGCATTGGCGGAGGCGGAGATAACACCGTTCTTCTACTCAGTGCTGGTACGTACGCATCTCTGTGGAATATATGCGCTGATACGGTATTATTAGGATGCGATGCGTGGATAGTTTGTTTGTGTAATATGCACTAAAGTGGCAAAAGCAATTGGCATTGTGTACTGCATTTTAACCCGTCGTTAGTAGGTAGGGTACTGTGAGGTAAACCCGGCCACCTACGCTCCTTCTTTGTACTTGCTGTTTCAGCAAATGATGAACCAAACAGCTCATTTGAAAGAGGAGAGGTCAAGGAATGGATTGATATCATATCTGTCTCAATCGGTCCATTGGTTGCTGAGAAATGCAGCCCTGAGTCTTAGGTGGCCGGATTTTCCCATGGCCGTGTTTACCCCACAGTACCCTACTTGAGACGCGTTGTGTTGTGTTGTTGCAGCGGCGGGGAAGAAGTTGCTGCTGAAGCTGGAGAAGGGCGAGCGAGTCGTCGCTCCGTCCAAGGAGTCCGTCTCTCTCCAGCTCTACTCCGCCCGACGACACATGGACGAGTTGCGCCGAGCTGCCAGTCATCTGTGGCGGAGTCAACTGCAGGTGTTGGCGTCCCAGATCGACGAAGCCGTCTCCAGGAATCAGTTCACCTTGCGCAAGGACAGAGAAATACACGCGGATGTCGGTACGTACTGTACATTACATACACTACTGCATGCCTTGCATACCCATAGTTCCTCGGTCTACTAATGTAGTGCAACAGAGAGAGAGAGAGCGCGGAGAAAGTTTCGGAGGATTTTTCACGTGGACGATATGTTGTTGTGCATGTCCGCGTGGTTTGGTATAATGTTGCGTAAAAGGCATAATACCTATGGACTAAGGAAATATCTATGGAAACAAACTATGGAAATCCATAGGGACTATGGAAATCTCCGCGGTTTTTTTATTAACAGTTCCCACACACAAACAGCGTGCAATAGGATGCTATTTCATTTGATTTGCAGGTTTGCGCGCCCGTCTATTCCAGCTGATCAGTTTCGTGACTCCGCTGTGGTTGCGCCTGGGTCTGGAGGTGGTGTTCCAGGAGATCGTTCCTCTGTCTTCTTCCGGCGACTCCATCGGTCTGCTGAGATTCGTGGCTCAGCGTCTGCTCAACGACCCGGAGACTCAGCGCAAATACGCTCACTCCACCGTACGCAGCTTCTTGCTCAAAGACGGTGAGAGAAGAGAGAGCTTTTAGATGATTCCTGGGTGGTCACGAGGTAGCCCGGGTAATGACCGTCTGCCGAAACATCAAAGTGACGAGTTCACCCAGACAGCCGACGAATGACTACGTCGGGCTGTCACGCTGTACTGTGCGGATATGTGCGTGGTAGGGACATGATGCGAATGCTTGCCTTACCTCACAGTGGCGTGATGTTTCAGAATGGAAGCAGCTGGTGAATCGTCATTTTCTGCGCCACTTTCTGCGTCTGCTCCTGTTTCTGGAGTTGGCGAAGCGGCAGAAACTGATCAAACACAATCCTTGCCTATTCAGAGTGCAGCAGAAGGAAGTCAAGGTGCGTATGTACATAGGTTCGAGTACGTATGATTAATGATAGTTAACCCCTCCTCTATTTCGCAGGTCGCCGCGACCAAAATGCGACCTAGTGCGACCAAAATGCGATCGCATTTGTATCGCATTAGTATCACAGTTGTATCGCATGTGATCGCATTTTGGTTGCACTTTTTCAAACAATTTTTCCAAAAATGCAACCGAAGGCGTTTTGGACACTTTGTCAATTAATTTTGTTGTCTGGGTCGCATTTTGGTCGCGGCGACCTGCGAAATAGAGGACGGGTTAAGTGAGGAGGTACCGATTTTATTGCCCCATGCAACGTTTCCAAATTTCGCAGTTTCATTCAGGGCAATTCATCTTGCCGCTTGCCCCACCGTGAATACCGTGCCCACGTATAGTATTTGTTGGTACAGTACGTATTTTGAGAATTACGAGTTGTGCAGAGTGTGGACGCCTTACTGAGGCTGGTGGTGCAAGAATGTCTGAGCGGTGACGGCAACGTGTTCAATTTTCTGAAACGTCGCAACTTCACGTTCGAGTACAAGCAGACGCCGCTGGACGAGTTTCACTTCTGCATTCGCAACATACAAACAGACCTGAGAGACGGCATCGTATTGCTGTATAAGGCTACTAGTATTTTTTGCTCTTCGGCTGTGTCATGTCGATACTTGAATTATGCAGTCTTTGATGGTTGGTGAACTTGTAGACGTGTGATGGAAATACTGACTGGTGACCCCGGCGTGATGCAGAAAGCGTTGTATCCTGCTGTGGATATCAATCGAAAGCTGCATAACGTGGAGCTGGTACTGGACGCGTTAAAGAAACTGCAGCCTCGGCGAATGCACGGTAGTTTGCTAACTACATACATGCTTACCAAACCAACCGTATGTTCATCCATTATGTTGGGATGCGTCGTGTCATATGCGTCCGCACCTTCCTTCTTTGTAGCCATCAAGCCTAGGCACATTGTGCAAGGAAGTAGGCAGAAAACGCTGGACCTGCTAGGGCAGATTGTTCTACGTTTCCAGGTAGCCAGCCAGCCATCTATTCCTAACCTATTCTTAGCTTCGTGATGCTTAGATGATTGTCAGAAAAGCGAGTAACCGAGTACATAGTGAGGCGCATAAAAGTGATGGCAAATGAGCAAATTATTTAATTAGTAACCTCTATGGCATCTGAATGGTAGAAGCTAGTTGCTACGAGCGAGAGTAGCCTTGTGTGCTTGCATATGATAGGTGGGATCGCTGTTTGACGCCAGTGGCTTAGAAGAAGAGATGGACCGGTTGCGAGCCAGGCTGACTGAGGAACAACGAAAGGAGGCGGATGCCTCCGACGACGCTTTCCCGCATGATGAGCCACTGTTGCGGCAGCTGCTGCAGTGGGTTCGCCTGGTTTGCATAGCTCGTCGCTGCCCAATCACAGTATGCATGCGCAAGCTTCGCCGAGTACTGTACTTTACCGGTGCACCCCAAATGCATATAGCCCCTTCATAGTCCCTCGATTTCTCTTCATAGTCCTCTCGTTCCTCTCGATTTCTCTTCATAGTCCTCTCGATTTCTCGATTTACATGGGGTTATGCACCGGCAAATACGTTATGCTTTTGCGTCACATATGTATCTACTATGTATGTATGTCGGTACTCGTACTGTATGTGGTGTGTATGTACTCTCAGGTTCGGAACTTCAGCAGCACGTTTGAAGACGGTAGAGCGCTATGCTGCATACTGGCTCACTACCAGCCTGGACTTCTGCGAGCGAGTGTGCGCAGTAGCTCCTTCCATTGCTTGTCGCCTACTGCCAACGTCGACTACTGGACATGTTTCTTTGAAGCAGTACGACCATTGCTTCCCTTCAAAATATAGACAAGCTGTGCGACAAAATGCATGTGCATGATAATTCGGGCCACCCAACTTATTTGAAGTTGGGAAAGGAGAAAATTGGCGATCGTAGTGTCAGTCAATTATTATCCTTGTGCGCTCTGCTGTCTGATGGTTGTACATTTGCTAGGTTTCCCCATCGCCCCTCCCGAATGAGTACAGGTACGGGTGGCCCGAATTATCCCCCAGCTGGCCCGAATTACCCCGCATTATCATACGCCACGTGTGTATGTATGTAGGACAGGTGTTTATAGATCAAGGACTTGGGCGGCATTCCGTGTCTGCTGCCTACGCCAGTGCAGGAAGTAGGGATGTGTGACAAGCTGATCATCCTGTACTTGAGTATGCTGTGCCGTCGCTTACTGGCTCTGCAGAAGGAGACGAAGGCGGCTATGTCCATACAGCGAACTTGGAGAGCCCGTCAGTTTCGTGCCAGGCTCACATACGCTCTGGTAGGTAGTAGGGTACTATGGGGTAAACCCGGCCATGGGAAAATCCGGCCACCTTTGTTTCAGGGCTGCCATTCTCAGCAACTAGCGGACCGATTGAAACAAACATTTACATCAATCGATTCCTTGAATTCTTTTCTTTCAAATGAGCAATTTGGTTCATCATTTACTGAAACAACGAGTTCAAAAGAGCTTAGGTGGCCTGGTTTAACCCATGGCCGGGTTTACCCCACAGTACCCTAACTGCGTTTTGCTACTTGTGCGTTGTGCTCTGCTCTGCCTTCGTATACCGTTCGTACTGTATGTGTACGTACTGTATGTAGTCCAGTGGTATGTATTTGGGGTGAACTTTCAGAGATTCGTGCGCGCCGCCAGAGTTCTGCAGCGTAGACGACGGGCGACGTTGCTCATGAGACAACAGAGGAGTCAGTATGTGAAGATGCTTGCAGAACAGAAGAAGCGCCTGGTATGTCACTCCTGTGTTGCGTGCTGCTATCTCTTTTAAGCGCATTACATGGTGTTGTGTGCATATTGGCTGGGGTCGGTTAGCAGCTAGCGTTGTTTGTATTGTTTCAGGCGGCTGCCGTTGTGATACAGGCGAAGTGGCGCGGCTACGCGGTGCGCAAAGAGATGAGAGAGCAGGCGGCTGCCACCAGGATACAGCGCTACTTCCGGCGCACCGGTCGCTTTCTTATGTTCATGCAGAAAGTGAAGGTCTATCTTCATATGCACCGCTCAGTTACGCTGATACAGGTATGTATTGTACGTGCGTGCTATTATGTATGGCCGGTCTACTGAAGCAAGTTCGGAAAAGCTTAGGTGTCCGGGTTTACCCCATTGTACCCTACCATACGTACTGTTATCGTTTTGACGCAGGCGACATGGCGCGGCTATGTAGTGCGGAGGGCAGTGCGGCAAGAGAAGGCGGCCGGGCGCATGGCTCGGTTCCTTCGCGTTGTGGTGGATCGGCGTGGCTTTCTGCAGAAGAGACAGGCGGCACTGCGGCTGCAGACTGCCTGGCGCCGCCGATGCCTCATGCGCAAGGAACGCGCCGCTTTCTTGCAGCAGCTTTCACTCAGAAAACGAGAGGTGAGAGAAAAAAGGCGTAGTAAACGAACGTGCATGAACAGTTTGTTACTGGATTTATTCATATGTACGGTTTAGTTTGAGTTTGAGTCAAATTGCTTAGCGATGCAAGATGAAACGTGACGTTTGATGATGATAGTGGTGCGCTACACACGCGAACTTCGTATTCGGTACGAATTCGGAGCGCTGAGTATCCGAGTTCGCACCGAACTCGCTCCGCTTTTTCTTGCGTGTGAATTCGAACTCTCTCGGAGCTCGTGTCGTGTAGCGGGCCACTATGCGGTAACTCGGACCATCTCTCCTGTACTCTATATAGAGGAGCGAGGGGGATCCCAGCAAGTGTAAAACGAAACCACCAGATAACAGAGCGCGCCCGGTTCAATTGATAGCACGATCACCAATTTACTCCCTTTCCAAACTGGAATTATTCTAGGCTGGTCCGAATTACCCATTCGGTGTTGTGTACTTGTAGCAAGCTGCCCTCGTGATTCAACGCAGGTGGCGCGGTAGCGGACGAATGCTCTTGAGAATGCGAAGGAGAATACAGGTGTCTCATGCTGCCGCCTCTCGGATCCAGGTATTTTATCTACTGTTTGTAGCAACTGCATAACTTTTGCACATACAGGACATACATAAGTGCATGTACTGTACATTATAGTGGTTGTCGCGTATCCGTGTGGAACGATACGTTAAGTAAAATAATCTTCTTGAGGCTTCATGGCGGGGTTTTCGCACTCGCAAGCAACTTGCGGAAGAGAGGAGAGTTGTGCGGGAGAAGGCGGCCACTCGCATTCAGAGTTGGATCCGAATGTGGTTAGAAAGACGCCGCCTTCTCCGGATTATGGAGACACAGAGACGCCAACAAGTGGAGGAAGAGAGAAGGGTGCTACGGGAAAAGGCCACCATTCGCATTCAAAGTTGCTTGCGCATGTGCCTAGAAAGGCGTCGCTTTCTCCGGGCCATAGAGACGCGAAGAAAAGAGCAGGTAAGTAAGTGGCGACTATTACAAGTTAAGATGTTTGAGGAGTTGAGCTTGAGAGGTGTCCACTAATAATCACTTGGTTGGTTCTTCTGACGTTTTCTAGGCAGAGAAAGAAGCGGCGGCGGCGACAAAGATTCAGAGCCTTGTGAAAGCATGGTTGGTTCGTAGGGTAAGCGTTGTACCGTGGAAAACTATGTGTGCCGTAGAAAACAACAACAATATGTGATCATGCGACTGTGTTTCGTGCACGTACACTGCGACAAGGATAACCCTTAAACATGAGGGTCATCGTATCACTGGTTAGTAGTTACGAGAAGGGTTCGGTTGATATTCGCCCACCCTCAATCCATCTTCAAGGCTTTCCTTGTCACAGAGTACGTACAGGTTCATGACTGCTGGAATATGTTGATGCATCACCATATTTCTTTCTAGAAGTCGAGTTCTGAACTGCAACAAGTGCATGAGCGCCTGCGGCTGGTGTCGGAGAGAGCGAGGGAGGAGGAATCCCTGCGAAATCGCACTGCAGCCGCACTCGACTACATTCTCAAGGAGAGGAGTCTGCATCGAATCTCCCCAGTTCTCAAAGAGCTTGGTAAACTGTGCGTATTGCCATAGCTAGCTACTCAGATACCGGCACGGGGGTGGGGGTGGGGTGTGTAATTTTGGGAATCTCGATTGTAAAAAGCTGTGAGCTTGGGCTCCGTAGTACGTAGTTTTGTTCAGTATTTGTGGGTTATTTGGGGGTGGGTGAAGGTGTACTATACTCTACATACCCCCAGCTGACCCCAGGCCGATGTCTGCTTACTGTTCTCTCTTTTCTTTCACTGAGCCTGTGCTGATCTTTCAGAAAAGACGACGAGACTGTTACCGGAGAGCTGTCTGACTGTTGGCAGGTTGGGTGGAGTAGACGCCTTGCTGAAACTGCTGGGCCAACTCAATCGTTCTGTCGCCTGCTCGGACGCTCAAATACATGCCACTGCCATCCTGCTCAATATGGCCAAGGTCCGCCATATTCCTATGGTGTATGTATGTATGTATGTATGTATGTATGTATGTATGTATGTATGTATGTATG
>JASAMW010003631.1:0-30281 GCA_030247985.1 Epsilonema sp. ZAB3_2
AATGCGCTTGGTGTACGATCGACGCATCATGGCCCGTTCACAACGAACGCTGATATCGACGTCAACGCAGATATCGACGTTCAACGCAGATATTGACGTTCGACGCAGATATCGACGTTCAACGCAGATATCGACGTTCGACGCAGATATCGACGTTCAACTCAGATATCGACGTTTGACGCAGATATTAGCGATCGCAGAAAAAAGTAGCAAACATCGACGAAAACTTGATGGAAATACGTACGTACGTACGTACGAAACAACATCATCATCTATGCCGGCGTTATTATTGGAGAAAAATACAGATTTACGTAGATTTCCATAATCTACGTTGAACGTCGATATCTGCGTCGAACGTCGATATCTGCGTCGAACGTCGATATCTGCGTTGAACGTCGATATTTGCGTCGAACGTCGATATCTGCGTTGAACGTCGATATCTGCGTTGACAGCGTTCGTTGTGAACGGGCCATCATCCGTCCATAGCGTATGCCGAGCCGTGAACACGCCAAGCGCGTTTCTCCGTTGTGAATGGGCCATGTTAATAGGCCCTGCTTTCTATGCTTTGATAATATGTACGCTTGCGCGCTAACGTCATACGTGTATGCATAAATAGAACCATGTGCGTTTCAGCTGTATGAGTTTGGAAATACCACGTAATTGCAACGTGCATCTGCAATCTGCATGCATGCAAAGTATGTTGCTTGGAACGGCAGTTAGTTATGCAAAATTGCTGCCTGGTTCTCTCTGTCTTGAATTGACTATATTTAGATTTTACCGCTACTGCATGCATTTACATTCAGCAGAAGTGGCTACTGTAGTGGTTTCCAAATTACTGGACGCCCTCAAATACTACTCAAGTAGAAACAGGTTTCCATTTGGTATGCTTTAGCAATTTTTCACAAAATTTTTCACATTTTTAGCAATTTTTCACAATTTGAAACAATTTTTCACTTTTATTGATTATTAGTTTGCAATAATTATAATTTAGCTCTCTGTTTCTTATTTTGGTGTGCTTATTCTTGATTCTGTTGCAGGGTTTAGCCTGAAGAAGGAGCACGTTTCCTTTTGCTCCGAAAGCTTGCAAGTTTTCCCGTACGTAAATTCTTTTACCATCGGTTGCGGGTTTTCTCTCTGGTCTGTATAGTCCATCGCATCACAGACACTACCATCGTCTTGCATTTTATTATGCTTTAGCATTATGCTCGATGAGTTTGCCTGCGCGTCTGTGTTTATGCTCCTCTGCCAAAACGGCTCAGAAAAGATTGTCCTGTTTGGGAAAAATGCTGTAATGATTCGCGTATAAACCCATATATGGGGTTGTCAAAAAATAATTATTTTTTTTTGGGGTGGGGGGGGTGGAGGTTATATTTACATTTACATCACTGTCACCTGTCACGAACTTTCACTACTAGGGAGGAAACGCATTTTTTGGCATTAATTTTGTACTCGTATGTAGCCCATGGGGTTATAGACGAATCATTACAGTATAGGAGAAATTATTACCGGCTGCCGCCAATACAATCTATCTATCCGTGTTTTGATGAGAAACCTGCCACTCAAGGGAGCTGTTTTTGTGCTGGTATGTTGATCGCTGTATTATTATTCTATTCCCAATCGGTAGCTTGCTTGGCAGAACGGTGGTAGGAGATTGAAGCGTATCAAAAAAGCTTTGTGCAACCGGTCGGCCGTATTCGATTCGATTCACCTTTAAATGCGCGCGCATGCTCAGTTTTCATTCCTGACGCGAACGGGTGACTGTTCCCAAGCTCTGCAACTTGAAAAGATCACGATTCTGATTCTGCTGCTCCTGAGTTCAGTTTCAGTTAGGCTAAAAGCTGGCTAGTCTATTTGTAGTACCTACGTACCTAGCTTAGCATCTGTGTACTGTATGTCGTGTGTGCGTGCATAGACGTGGAGTGCTGAAAAGAAGCTAAGCTACCATCTGAGCTGCTATAGATTCCGTGCTACGGTCTATTCGCATGGATTAGCCTGCGCAAAGCTAGCTCATCCACAAAATGTGCGCGCCAACGTCAACCCAGCCACCTACCTTGCCAATCCAGCTTTTCCCGGCCCTATTTTTACCTGTGTGTCTCCTCATGATGATCATGGACTTGTGCGTGTGGGAGCATTGACAACGAAAAGCGGGGTATCCCACCTCACCCAAATGCGTTTTGCTGCTCTGCTGGTGCTCGTGTTTGCTTTCTGTGTGTTTTGCAAACATGACACAAGGGCGGCCTTTAGTTTAGGACGATCTCATGGACCATTCACATCGGAAACATGCCGCCGGGCGTACGCTCGGCGTGTCTATGGCTCGACAAACGCAAAAGCATGGATTGGATAGCCAATGGATGCGCCAGGCGTACGCTGAGCGCATTTTCATTTCATGATGTGAATGAGCCATCAAAAGCAAACGCTATATCCTATCCTGTCATGTGCTTGTGCCAGCTCTAAATTGATTTTGGCTTTTTGACTATATCATGCGAAAAATGCTCGCTTATATTAAAAAAATACAGGTCACCTCACCTACGCCATTTTCGTCTTGCTGGTATTTTTTCATTGTACGGGTACGCGGCGATAAGGTATGTTGTACGTACATACCGTAAACCGTACGTTTCTGACCGACCAAAATATTTTCTTCGTCGATGTTCTGTGTACTCCCTGTGTAAATTGATTGAAGACTGCGTTGTAGAGCGCTTCTCTGGAAATGCACCATACGCACCTTTTTTATGGTCCAGAAGCTGTTTTCCAAACATATTGAGACTTCCGCATTACGTTGCTGACCAGTTTAAAATTTAACCCCTCCTGTATGCTGAGATATGGCTGCTGGTAGGCCCAAATGCCCCCTTTGTGCCAGCCACTTTTTCCAAAAGTTCTTAACATCATTCTACTCCATTTATTTCGCTGATTTCGGTTTGGGGCATGCCCCTCCGATATTTTGATGAATATGGCATGATATAGACCAAAAAAGGGTAATTTTGGCTAATTTGATCATTTTCGTCAATTTTGGTGGTGTATTCATCAAAATATCGAAGGGGCATGCCCAAAACCGAAATCAGCGAAGAAAATGGAGTAGAATGATGTTAAGAACTTTTGAAAAAAGTGGCTGGCACGAAGGGGGCAATTTGGGCCTACCAGCGCCATATCTCAGCATACAGGAGGGGTTAAATTGCAAACTGGTCAGCAACGTAATGCGGAAGTCTCAATATGTTTGGAAAACAGCTTCTGGACCATAAAAAAGGTGCGTATGGTGCATTTCCAGAGAAGCGCTCTACAACGCAGTCTTCAATCAATTTACACAGATAATATTACAAAATTTGTCGCCTTCACACTTGACTTTCACACCATTATTACACGTACATGTGCGGGAAATCTTTGGTGTGG
Source organism: Epsilonema sp. ZAB3_2 (assembly GCA_030247985.1). Classification (NCBI taxonomy): domain Eukaryota; kingdom Metazoa; phylum Nematoda; class Chromadorea; order Desmodorida; family Epsilonematidae; genus Epsilonema; species Epsilonema sp. ZAB3_2. The sequence goes on from JASAMW010003631.1 coordinate 3,385, forward strand.
CAATCCGATCCGATCTGTTTTATCGCCTGTCACTACCCCCATCAACTATGTGTCAGTCAAACATTTATTGCCCGTGTAAAAACTCTGTTTGTCGCGTCTTGTAAGTTGTAACCTCCTCAGAGCTCAAATCCTTGGACAAAAGTGCCCATCCATAAACCATCGAGGTCATTCTTACGAACTTTGGCTACTCCTTATGCAAGTGCTGAATAACAATTTCATTGTACAGGGTGTATCAGAATTTACTCTCCGGATGTTTGTGCTTATAACTCCACAAAGGAGAGTCATTTTTCACTGCGTGTTGTGGTAGAATAGTAGGCAAATCCTCGATTTCTGAGGACAGCCTTTTGAGCTGTTTTGAGCCGCTTCCTGTTGGCCTAGAAAGTTGAAATTTTTCTTGCGCAAACGTTGAAGCCTTGGCTACAGAATGCAAAAGACCGCAGTGAAAAATGACGCTCCGTTGTGGAGTTATAAGCACAAACATCCGGAGAGTAAATTCTGATTCACCCTATATTATTCCTCATTTCATACCATTGGTCATCGTTTGCTCTTGTCAATGTACATACGCTGTACATGCTGAAAATTGGGGCTGAAAACAAAAGGGAAAACTGCTGGCTACTGTTCTGTGGAAGGGGAATTTATGTAGTATTGACCAGTTGCGCTGAAATTTCTAGGTGGTCGCGATCGCGAACTGACCGCTATGATTTACACTGATTCTCAGTGGAAGATCGATGAACCACGCCAAACACCCATCGACACCGATCATAAAACCCACTGAAGATCGGTGTTGTGTAAAACAGTAAAGGTCAGTTCGCGACCACTCAGAGATTTGCAGCGCAACTAGTGAATATGTATGTACACATTGGACTTTACTGACCATTGTTTCTCAATGGGAATCGCGTGGGTAGAGAAAAGACAGGAACGAAGCTGTTGATCACATACGTACTTAGTAGGAGATAGAAGTCTTGCTCTTTGTCTCTGAAGTTTTCAAGGGTCCTTTATGTTTGATGAAGAAAGCCTTGTCTTGTCCTTCATATCTGGATTGTCTGGTTTTTATTTCCAGTAGGTCTTCTGGTCACAGAGGAGTTTTGGGATGTAAAAATCTGTCAAAAATTTTCTTGGCTCTTCATATTTACTGTAGTTCAAAATAATTAGCTCAAATAGCAAATTATATCAGTGAAAATTTGTATTTTTTAATATCCGGAAAAAATAATAATTTTGTCTCGTTAGCTCTCCCAACACAAGGCATGCTACAGTAAGCCTTCATATACAGGGTGTCTCACGTAGACCTACCTAACGATCCAGCATTATAACTTCCGTATTACAGTAGTTATCAAGCTGAAATTTGGTCCCCAGAAACCCAAGAATATACCATTTGTTGTGGCAAAATTTGAGCCAGATAGGTCAACTAGGATTGAAATTACGAGCTTGCAAATTTGTGACCACGTTTTCCAACATTTTGAAATCATTGGTGCCGCTATTGACCTCGACAGCTCCTTGAAGGCTGTTATGGGCGATAAATCGCCTGTATTTTTGTATCCTTTGTGTTCTGGACCGTGATAACGTTCAGCCCTTATTGTCCGGCCATATTTCAATGTTGGATGAGCTGCTTGACCATGCTCAGCAAAAGATTTTAGTCCCAAAACCACGCTAAGTGCAGAAAATGCGAAAAACATGGTCCAACATTTGCAAGCTCGTAATTTCATCCCTAGTTGACCTATCTGGCTCAAATTTTGCAACAACAAATGGTATATTCTTGGGTTTCTGGGGACAAAATTTCAGCTTGATAACTACTATAGTACGAAAGTTATAAGGCTGGATCATTAGGTAGGTCTACGTGAGACACCCTGTACAAGCCAATGAAATGACATTCTCATCATTCGCCTCCTCAACTCTGTATGATCATCATGTCAACACAATAGAGCAACTTTTCGGCACGCGAATGTAGGATGCCATCGAGCATTCTTCCAATTGCCTCTTATTGTTTTTGTTCCGTTTTGTCTATTTGTTGCGATAAAATGTTGTATGGTACATTGCATTGTCTAGTCCCAATTCTACGAATCGATGGTTTTAGCAAGTTGGCAATTTTGATTGGCGAAAAGAATTTTTTCGTGGAACGACATGTTTTTTGTCTTTTTCGACGAAGTTACTGTACATGTACAGTATGTACGAAGATTTTTTTATGCGCCTGATGCCCTTCCTACTTCTTATTGTTGTAAAATGCAATTAGCTAAGAGATGAAGCGAAATTATTGAATATGCTGCTTCTGCTGCTACCATATTTATTTGCTCTGTTTTCTCGTCCTCACGAATTGACAATTCTGTCATATGAAAAGAGAAACACTGTCGGGCTGGGCTGAAAAAGTGCAGATTTTTTTCCGCCGGGAGTTACTGTAAAGTTTGGTGTATTACCCGATCGGCCAATTTACTCGGGCTATACTCGATATCAATATCGGGTATAGCCGGTATTCTAAACTTGTTTTATTTTAGCGTAATATAGCTTTTTGATGCATTTGGCGGGTATCGCGTCGTTAGACCCAACTGTGCGTTCGGCCCAACTTTGTTATTGGGCGTTAAGCCCAAAACAACTTGAATTGGGTGTATCGACTCAGAGCTGTGCGACGATAGACCCAACTGTGTGGGGCGTTAGGCCCAATCAAGTTTCTCTGGTTTGTAGGGCGTTACACCCAACCCTACTGTGGGAGGGCGTTAGGCCCAATCAAGTTTCTCTGGTTTATAGGGCGTTAAACCCAACCCAATTGTGTGGGGTGTTAAGCCCAATCAAGGTTCTATGGATAGATGGGAAGTTACGTTTCAAACGTTGATTTTTATAGTGTGTACAGCTTTATGAATCTTAAATCTTGATGCTGTTCTGTTCACCGAATCTTGGAGTAGCTGTCGACCAGCTACTCCAGTGTTTCGGATTTATTACCTCCTTGTTCTAGCGATCAAGCTGCTGAGCAAGAGCATCAGATTCTGTCATGACAGGACAAATGGTTCCTCTGGGGCAGGTCTGGGTTCGTAGCGATTCTTCCATTAGTAACAGTGATAGAAGGTAGGGGACCAAGGTGACCATTTCTTTCCATACTTAGACTTAGCTAAGTAATCACCAACAGCACCATAGTCAGCCATTTGAAACACAAAAGGAAAATCAGCGACAACTGATGATTCCTCAGTTACACTCTCCTTTTATACCGAGCTTACCCACCTAATTACCTTTGAAAACTTGCCTATCCTGTTGTACTATTGTGATGGTTACTGTAGTAGGGTCTAACGCCCAGCCGGTTTTCTGTTGGGTGGAACGGCGCACCAACACAGTTGGGTCTAGCGCCCATCCAGTTGTCTGTTGGGTGGAAAGACGCACCCTCACAATTGGGTCCAACGCCCAGCCGGTTCTCTATTGGGCCCAACGTCGTTTTTTATTGGGCCGAACGCCCCTTTTTCAATTGGGCGCATCGACGCTGCTAGTTGGGCCCAACGCCCAAAGTTGGGCCTAACGCACAGTTGGGTCTAACGACACCCAATCCATTTGGCGCAAGGTAAATATCGGGTTATACAAAATGTTAAAATTCAAAGTCGATCAATTTACTCGGGTTATATTCGATATCGGGTTGTCGGGTTATACACCAAACTCTACAACAGTATGGGGTGCGGAAAGAAAAAATTCGATTGTCACCTTGCGTCATAATGAAATAAATTCTTCCAAGGCCATTTTCGGTCTCTGTTCTGTTTGTTTTTCATGGACGAACGCCCGTATGTACAGTACGTGCATTACATATATTGTAGCATTGTAGTGCATTTGCATGGATTTGGAACATTGTCGTCGCTGTGTTTGATTAGCTTCAAATTTCTTGCGCTTATTGATTACATTTCGTAGTCCTATTGCTATTATTGCAAAATGCAAGTGTGCGCGCCAAATAACAAAAAGGTGGGCCTTGAAAACCCTCACGTTCTTTTACTCTATGGATCTGCGCCAATGAATCAACTTTCCGACAAAATTTTCGAAAAACATTGTCTGTTCCAATTTCAAGTGACTGAAAACAAGACGGGTTCTGCGCATTTTGTGCCGCGCAATTATTGAGTCATAAACGGCGCTTCAATTCCATCCAGCTGTGGTGTCATAATTCTTATGATCAACATTGGATAGGATAGCATAGTACATAGGCTACGTACTGTAGGTAGGTATGTACTTTTACGTACCTACCGTTCATACGTTATTATTTTGTAGCCGCTCGTGGTATCTTTGAGGCGCACTTATCTCGCATGCGAAAGTTCAAATAGTGGTTGCCCATTAAAAATTGTGCTGGCAAATCTTTCGAAAGCAAGTAAACATTCTTTTGTGCTTGTTTGATTTTTCATTTTGATTTTTAATGGGTTTGATCTTTTATTGTTTATTGTTTCTCCATTTTTATTATGATCAATATTTTTGGACAGTTCAGCTTTCGCTCAGATATACGTACAGTATGCCCTACTGTTTATTGGCTAAGCCCCTTGACCTTGTGACATTTGTACTATTTGCCTAAGCGACACTGATAGCGAGTTGTGGTGCTTGGACCGTTTTCATCATCCTTTGGGCTAAAAGTCGAAAAGCTTGTTGAACTCATTGAGACAGACGGGGGGGGGGGGGGGGGGGGGTTAGGGTAGGATTGGTCGCCGTCGCATGGGGAAAGGGGTGAAGGGTAGTGTGGGGCAATTTGGACCAGCAATTAAGTATGTGACGCGTACGCAATAGTTTTTATGCGAAAAAGAAACGTGTAATCGATGATTCCGAAATTTCCTGATTGTTCGTTCGGTGCCCCACCCCAGTGTCCACCATTCCTGTTTCTTTCCAGAATTATCCTGCATTAACCGGGCCATTGTCACCCATGCACGCACAGAGTTCCTGTGTTGTCTATGTACGCACCGTTGTTTGTCTATGTAAGCTGAAGGGCTAAATCCCTTCTTCTCTTGAAGGAGGGGTGGGTGGAGTGATTTTTCACTCAACAACCGTGCCATTCAAGCCCAACCGTCTTCTCCTTTCCGTTTTTCGACCTTTTCCGAAGACTTTTCAACAACAATCGCTGCCTAATCCAGTCCTTCGATGCAATGTTAGCTGAAAAGCTTTTCCTATCTTTTCCATCCGGGCTTCTCCATATTCTCCATATTACGTACAGCGTGCTTCTGTCCCTTTGCTCCTTGCAGCCTCTCTATTTGTCCCGAAAAGCCTTCTAATCCCCTCATTTATGTTTGCTGGGAAGCAAGCGAGTGTTTATCGTGCCTAACTGTTGGCGCATAATCCCCTCTCTCTGTCTCTTCCTGTCTAAACTTCAGTAGCGCCAAAGTTGCATTGCATCCAGCTTTTCAGAACCAAACCAAATTTATTTGTACGTACCCTAGGTACGTAACCTATGGGATATGGGATAAGTTAGGATAGTACCACTACCTGCTTCTTCTCTGTTGTCCTCCCAGTTGTGGCCATCACTTGCCAAAAGATTATCCTTTTGTTGACTCGTCAGCTATTGTGTTACTTCTTCATTTTGCCTGTGACTGACACCTGGAACGGTATAGTTGCTTCCTCATTCTCTGATCATCGCCCATCTTTTGTTCTGTGTCGGCTTTGTCTTAATTTCGGTCAAGTGCTTTGTTTGTTACTCTTATTGCTTTCTGTCATTATTCAACATGTCTGTGGCCAGCTACTGCAGTATGAGCAACAGTGTTTGCAGGTAGTACTGTCGCGTTGTGCACTGCACTGTGTAGGTATGTGTACGTATGCATATGTAATGTAGTACTTATGTAATGTACGGTAGCTGCTGCTGCCACAAATTTCCTTCTTCGCGAAAGACCCATCAGTATGCCAATGCCAAGGCTTAAAATCTATGCCCATTCACATTGGAAAAATATGCACTGGGTGTACGCCCGGCGCATTCATAGCTGTCCATGCCTTTGCGTGGTCGAGTCATGGGACACGCCGAGCGTACGCCCAGCTCATGTCTCCGATGTAAATGGGCCACAAAACAGTGTACTGTACTACGTACAATATTGTTTCAGTGTCGGCGACATCAAATATGCGAATACCACGCTCAAACGGCGAGCGCGCGAGCGAAGACGAGAGCTGAAACGGACTCGAACCGAGGCGCAGAACAATTTCTACTCCAAAAACAACAACAGCTACAACAGCAACATGTACAAAAGTCCGAGCGGGGATGTGATTGGCGGATATCGTCACGCGACCAATGGCCTTACTCCGGCGGAGGAATATGCGCGCATGGCCGCCTTAAAAGAACGATCGCGCACTGCGTACGGATACTTTCCACAAAGCTTCCAGAATAATCATTCGCCCGCGTAAGCAAGCAGATGAAACAATTTGGTTTGTTTAAAATTTATCGACCCAAGTGAAAAATAATACGTATTATTACACTACTTTGCAATTACAGTGCTCACCCAGGTACATAGAGTACGTCTTGGGGAACTGTAGGGGAACTGTAAAAGTTATCCTCTGCATATGCTTATACCATTTTTGCTTACTAGGAGAGATGTGATGTGGAGCACCATACATACCCTACATCCACCATACATACACACCATACATACATACACCATGATGTACCCACATACAACATATACCCTGCATACACCCGACACAGCAATAACGCTGCTAGCAGCGCATTGTCTGTCTTTCTTGCGGCACATTTTTCGAATAATTCCCCTCCCCCCTTCGAATTGATATTTTTTATGGACTATTTGGATCTGACGTTTCCAACTTTTTTAGCCCGATCATTGCTACCGGATGGGTAATGACGCCGACAACAACACCAACGACGAGAAATGGTGCTGCTCTGTTCGATGCTACGGCTGCTGGTCATTACACTGACCCAGTCGGCCTAAGAAATGTGCCGCAGCCTCATTCTTCATCCATGATGCAAAATCGAGTAAGAAAGAAAGGGAAAAAAGAGTGAATTTGCTGTACGGTCGGATTTAGTTTGGGTAGAAAATCGGCCATCTTTCACAGCTCAGCTGACGACTCTTGCAAAATATCAGGCTCTGAGTTGTGTAAAAATAGGGGAATTGCGGGGTAAATTGGTAAAGACGCTTCTGAACTGAAAAGATAGGCAGGGCAAGGGGTGATCCAAAGGTCCAAATTGTCCCTCAATATCACAACTCGCCTGTGTTATGTTACTGTACGTGGGTGTACGTACATGCATGTTCCTAAACAACACCTATCTCGTAATCTGACATGTCATGTTCGAGACAAAGTCGATCCAGCCCAGGTGCGCATTTTTGTTCAAAAATAATCTTTTTGATAGCGCGCATCCCTGGGTGCATTTTCGCTCAAATTCTGCCGAAGCGAAATGATTGCCCCGATCATGTACATTATGTAATCACTAAACATATCCATTCATTCAGCCACGAAAAGGGAGATGAAACATGAAAGTGAAGAGGTGCCAAACGAAAAAGGAAGGGTGTTTTGTAACGAGTATTTTATTCCACAGAGACTGGCCGTGTGCCATTTGAGATCTTCTGATTTTCTGATCGCTCTTCCTTTGCTGAAAGTACGAACAACATCCACCGCCTACTAAATTCTATTCTGCTCTTCCATTCTGTCGTGACATTTTGTCAAAACTTGCTTCTTCTCATTCGATTATAAAATTTTGATTTTAGTAGAATTTGATTGACATCTCCTCCACCTTCTCAACCTTAGGGTACGAACAATCTGCATGCGTTTTTACTTGTCATACCGTATTTACCTGTGCATAGCCCCCCCCCCCTATGCATAGCCCCCCCTATGCATAGCCCCATATTGGCAAAACATAAAAAATGCCCTATGCATAGCCCCCCCCCTTATGCATAGCCCCATATGTACTGTAGGGTACCTGAACCTACCTATATTAGCTGGTCATAAGCTACCCATAGCCACCCCCACACCAAGCTAAGATGCCTATAAGCCTGCTTGGGGCTATGCATAGGTAAATAGAAATACGGTATAGCCTACCGTATTCTAAACGTTATTGAATCCCTTATTCGGGTATTTACTATTTATTTGGGTAACAGCTAATGCGACCGCTTGCGCCTATTCGTCATGCAGTAGAAAGTTCTGTCCCTCTACATTTTCACCCTGCGTATGAATAATATGCAGCTGCATAGGTTACGTATGTATCTGTTTGTGTTTAGGATGGAACCATGAACTCTGGCAGTAGTCTCACTCGTAATTTCAAGATGGCGGCCAAGTTACGTCAAATGAGTCATCGAACAGACATTGTCATCGATGCCTTGGACCGTGGATACAGGTATACTTTATGTATATGTAATCTGAAGTGATCTAAGAAAAGAAAAACACTTGAGAAATGTTTTCGTTATGTATTATTCTAAAAAGTGTGAACTATCGCAAAAATTCAAAAGTCGTTGAAGTGTGTCGTAAATCTGAAAACGGGGTGAGAAAGTGACGCCCCTGTTTTTCTTATGCATAAGTAGGTACAGTAGGTACTGTAAAGCTTCGTGTGTAACCCCCTTCGAATATACCCCCCTCGTGTATAACCCTCTACGGTATTTGGTGACTAACGATTTTTATCCCCCTCTAACCAAAATTTTTAAAACACTTAAAACGCGCAAATAAAGCAAAATAAGCATGTTGGTGATGATTTGGCACATTTTGCTTGGTCTCATGTATGTATTTGTATAACCTCCTCGAATCGGTAACTAACGATTTTTATCCCCCGGGGTTATACACGAAGCTTTAAAGGGGGGATCTGGCGGGAAAGTTTTTTGGAAGAAATTTCCATTTTTAACTTTTAAACCCCCACCCCGCCAAAACCCCCCCCTTTTCCTCTACCCCCATTTCTCCGGCCCCTTTTTTCCCTCCGGACGCCGCGCCCATTAAAAATATAAAAACCCAGATTTTCACTTCCCTTCCAATCTGGGCCCCCCCTCCACATATTACTCCAATTTTAGAAAAAATAAAATTTTAACTTGATTCCCCTCAATCAAAAAAAATTTCTCCTTTTCTCCCTTTAAAGTACCTACATACCTTATTCTTTAATGTGTAGATCTTGCATCGAAGTGTCGAGCAACGAAATTCGTCTGATGCGATCTCAACTGGAAGTTCTCGCCTCTTCTTCCTCCTCCTCCTCCTCTCCCTCCTCTTCCTCACAGCAGGACTTAGCCGAACTGACCAAGGTCAGTAAAATATTCAAAAACCACGTGTACTGTGCATAAAAATAAGTCAGTACGCCACCATACCTAGGTACATACAGAGGGGAATGTTCTGGATCTGGCACGGCACAGAAATATGTATTCATGCTCATGCATAAAACTACTTGAAGTGGGAACGGACACGTTGACACACTTTTGTCAAACAGTTGGCGTCTGGCTGACCTGATTGTTGATTTTAGTTGTGTTCGTATTTTTCTTTTTTAGCAAGTGAAAACCGCTGAACGATATCTGAAACGACTCGACTATCAACGATGCAGACTGGACGAACTCAGGGAACTACAGGAAACAAGAATTGGTAAAAAGAACTTTTATTTCACTGAGCTTCATTCCCCCTGCTTTCTTATCGGGGAAATATTCTCCCATCCGTGTACGTGTACTATACTGTAAAGCTTCGTGTATAACCCTCGGGGATAAAAAACGTTAGTGGCCAAATCAGGGGGTTATACACGAGGGGGTTATATTCGAGGGGGTTATACACGAAGCTATACAGTAGCTGAAAAGTTTAAAACTGTTCATCAGGTGCTTCTTCAACCATGGACAAGAAAGGCATGAAACTTGGTGGTGGAAACAGTGCAAAAGGTGACATGAAGAATATGCTGCGCTCCTTCAATGCCATAGAAGCGGAGTTGGAAAGCCTGATGGGCACCATCGCTTTGGAAATGAAAGGTGACCATGGGTTGACTCTACTCGCTTTCGATTTTATTGATCTTGGATCTACTAGTGGAATAGGAACCAAGTAACCATTACTTGGCATGCGGCCTGGCCTTTTCAATTTTCCATGCTCCATATTGTATTACAATAGCTGGGCGGCTTCCGAAAAGGTCGGGGGAAGCAATCGGACCGAACGGGAATCGAACCCGTTACCCTCGGTCAAAGCTGGAGACTTAGTCACACAACCACGTGCGGCCGAGGGAAAAATGGCTAAACTCGCCTTACATACCTAGAACTTACTGGCCTCGGATCGGACATTATTGCCATGCGTACGCAGTACGTTACACTGTGTGAATCATTCCTACGTACGTAGCACATGGATGAGTAGGTAAATGGTGTGGTTTAGGCATTGCGGGTTTTGCGCGCATCGCGCCCGGAGATACGTTCGAGGTGAGCCTGCGACATGGGGCGCAGAAGTGGAAGACGCGCGGGAAAACGCAGGCGGATCGGACGCAGCGCTGGGACTCCGGCAGCACCACCATGCGACCTCTGCTCAACGAACCCTTCGAAATCAAGGTACCGTATGCGCCTGATACGATAGAAATGCGATACTATAGTCTGGCCAATAGCAGTTGGCACCTGGACTCAAGGCGAGTTGCGTAGTTTGCATGTACTTCTGCTAAATAGGAGTACACGAAGCGTGGACAGAAATCCGCATTTGTAAATCTATTTTACGCAACGCGCCTTGAGTCCAAGTGCCAACTGCTATTGGCCAGACTATAACTGGGTGCGATAGGGTAAACCGGCGATCTATTGGTATGGTGGGTTCGACATTGTCGCGCGTTTTGCAAAAGAAAATGACTGACTGACTGACCCGGCCATGGGAAAAACCGGCCACCTAAGTTTCAGGCATGCATAGCTCAAGAACCAATGGACCGATTGAGACGAATATTATATCGATCTATTCTTTGAACTGCTCTTTCAAAATGAGCCATTTGGTTCATCATTCACTGAAACAGCAAGTTCCTGAACTTAGGTGGCGGATTTACCCCATGGCCGGGTTTACCCCCACAGTACCCTACTATCGCTATCGCAAGGGTAGCCCTAGCCCTAGGTCGCATTTTATTTTGCTTGGTGCGATCATCAAAATAGCTGATGGGTTAACCCCCTCCATAATCTCAAGATGGCCGCCTGGCCGCATACACCCCTGGCGGCTACCCTGTGGCCTTGGCCAAGGCCACTGAGGTTGGCCGCAAGCCGATGTTGCGACCAGGCGGCCATCTGGGACTACGGAGGGGGTTAAAAGTACTGTACGACTATTTTTTCTGCAGGTGTCAGAAGTGAAGCTATTCGGCAAGACGGCGGTTCTGGCAGAACAGAACTGCGATCCGTTGCAGCTGTTCGCAGCAGATCCGCAGCTGATCACGATGAACCTGAATTTCAACGGATCTCTCAAACTCAACCTTGTCGCGCATTGGAAGTATGCAATGCATTCTACATTTTTGGCCTTACTTGCTGTTTTGTACTTTTGTGTCATTCTGTAGCTGCACGCCTATCGCGATAAATGGGTGTCGCACTTGTAAAACCGCATGCCCAAATGCACCGCCTTCGTGTGCCGTCGCCGCACATTTCGTGAAGGGCGAACAAAAACCAGAAAAGGAGAAATTTGTTAAGAATAGGCCCAGGGAATCGAACCCTGTACCTCTCGCATTCCAGGCGAGCGCCTTAACCCCCTCCTTAATCTTAAATGGCCGCCTGGCCGCGTACACCCCTTTCGGCCACCATGCGGCCTTGGCCGCCCGTAGTCGTGGGGTGGCCATCGCAGGGTGGCCGCAAGCGGATGTTGCGGCGCCAGGTGGCCATCTGAGACTACGGAGGGGGTTAACCGCTGAACTAATAGTACAGATCTGGATGTCCTCGGTCGTACACTTTCCTCTTTTGAGTAATGAATGACAGCTGGCTGGTTTCTTTTACAGTCCTGTCGTCAGTGGAGGTGGTTCCAGAGACGGCAGTCCCTGGCCGCTGTCTACGGATGGTGTTAACAGCACGTCAGCAGGCGGAGGCAGGCGGAGCAAGAGTCCCTTCAGCTCTCGGGGAGGCAAGCAGCCGCAATCTCTGTCTCCGGCCCCACCCAAAAGAACTGTGACCGCCGCGCAGAGGAATGGACGACCAGTCTCCCTCTACTACAACGGAGCATATCAGGATCATACGTCTCCGGCGGCTGGTGCTCAGCAGAATGGGGTGAGAGTTAAAAATGATTGTCCACCATCACTCCCCGAAAATGATTGTCTGGATATTGAGCTCAGAGCTCACTTATGTATCATCGTTTGCCCTTACAAAAGTTTTTGCGTTGTGTCGCATGGCCATGGCGTCGCGTACAAATGCGTACGTTTGGTCAACAATATTATTGAGTCTGGCACCCCTTATTTGTTACGATTTTGTGCGTGTCTTGAGTAAATTTGCATTCGACCGTTCATACCCAATTTCTGTTTTGTGCCACCTTTTCCGTAACGCCCTTAGTTTCCTGCGTCTGTGAGTAGTACTGTAAACCCTCGTTTGTAGCCCCCCTCGAATATAGCCCCCCCTCGTATATAGCCCCCCCTAATCGGCTACTAACATCATTTGCCCTCGTATATAGCCCCCTATTGAGAAACGCGAAAAGCAACGGAAAACGTGTGTTTTTGCGCTAAAAACAGCGTTTTGAGGGTGTTTTCATGCATAGGAGATCATTTGCACATCATTTGGAACAGTTCTGAACATTTTACCTGTGTCGCCTCTTCGACAGAAAATTTTTGATGACTAAAATTTCACAATTTTTCGGGCTAAAAGCTGTAGTTTTGATTAGAGGAGCTTGGAAACATGCAAAATAACCGCCAGAAATGAGTTCAGGAGGTCAAAAAACCTTACTTTGGGTGCAAATGTAAAATGCCCTTGTATATTGCCCCCCCTCGGGTATAGCCCCCTCGTATATAGCCCCCCCTAATCGGCGACTAACGTTTTGATAGCCCCAGGGGGCTATAAACGAGGGTTTACAGTAGGTTTCGTTCAATCTTTTCCCACCGACCAGCCGGCTCGATCGATAAACTTGAAACATTGACCAGTTGTCCACTTTGCACCAAACATTTCTTTTTTTTTGGCGAGACCGTACCCCACAGGGTCGGCTGTATGTGAAACCCACCTAGTCTCCTCCGAACCTTTAACAACGCCCGTTATGGTGGGCCAGTCCAGTGCCACAAGGCACGACCAACAATGGCCCGAACCAGGGAAGGGCCTGGCACGAAGCCGAACAGCCATCAGCGACCACTAGTCGGGGTGTGCTGACCCGAAGGAAAGCACTGGTGCCTTTAGAAGCCAGCGAGCGGGCGCACCATACTGCCGCTGGGGTTGCCAGTCGCTTTAATCCCACCTGGCGAGAGTGGGAACTCATGACGCAGAGGACGGCAGATCGGACGCAGCCCGTCTTACCGCCTGCGCCACGAGCGCGACGCACCAAACATTTCTGGATGTTCGCGAACTGACCCCTCCCCTGCCACTGCCATTTTAGTGATTTCACCCTGTAACTATGCCCCCGTTTATAACACCCCTCTGTATCTCAAGAAATGCAGGTGATCTCCTCGCCACACGACCACCATAATTTAATCTTTTTTTTGCCAATTTTGCAGTCGCTCACCTCTTGGGGAAGTCGCGGGAACTTACTGCAGCAAAACAACAGCAGGAGCCTGGAGCGAGATGGCGTCATCTCCTCCAGTTCCAGACCACCACCTCAACACCCTTCCCAGGGTCTGGGTGGCGTCCCAGTTCGACCCCCGCCCGTCCTCGCGCCTCAACCCCTGGCCGCCCCACCTCTCCTGGCCATCCTGCGCGCTCTGCGTCCACTGGTGGCCAAACTCTGCGGACCACATCCATCCCTGGCGCCACTCACCAATGTGCTGCAGCTGTGGGACTCTTACTTGAAGGTACACTGTTGTAATGTTAGCCTGTACCACCTGTGAATGTACATTATGTACATACCTCTGCGGGTTAGGTATGTCATATTGGAAGGTACGGTACCATAATATCGTACATATACAGTATGGAGGCACAAATAGCAGTACGTAAGGGTACTATAGGGTAAACCCGGCCATGGAATATTCCGGCCACCTAAGTTTCAGGGCTTCATATCTCAACAAGCAATGGACCGTTTGAGACAAATATCATATCAATCGATTCCTTGAACTCTCCTCTTTCAAATGAGCTATTTGGTTCATCATTTGCTGAAACAGCAAGTTCAATGGATCCTAGGTGGCCGGGTTTACCCCACAGTACCCTACATCTACACCTAACAATGAATGACTAGCTGGAATATGGAGATGTGCATTGTTTCAGCGCAGTTTATTCAGCGCCATTTCCGAGCGAGACGGCGTCATGTCTCGTTCCCATCCTCACGGTCTGCACGTGGCTGAACGTGCGATGGAGAAGCTGAGACTGGACGTCTCCGACTCCGAAGATTTGGACAACAATTATCTCATGAGAAAGTATTTTAAAATTTTAATTAAAAATTAAAAATATTTATATGCACCGGATTTAGCTTGTCGAGCGCGTTTCCTTTCCCGTATGTGAATGAACCATCACGCGTGCTAACCTTTTGTATGTGACTACATAAAATGTACACAGTACAGAACACACATGCCGTACACTTCTGTAAAGTAACATGTACGTATCTACGTACAGTACGCTTTGGTACTCTTCTTTATGTTGCGATTTTATTGACACTGACTTTTCCCATTCTAGTTCCTCTGGAAACACTCAAGATTCCGGTTTCGACTCCTACAATCGACGAAAGCGCAGAGCAGCCGGAAAAGATCCATTCCTGGGACCCGCAGCTGCCCCTGGAGCCGCCAGAGGAGTGCGCCATCTAGCAGCCGGCTCGGAACTCTCCTCCTCTGGAGACTCACCTTCCCCCACACCCCCCAGGCGTCATCTCGGCTACCCTTTCACACCCAACGGCAGGTCTGCTAGCAGTCATCAGGCAGAGATGACTGTTAATGGCGCCAGAAGCAATGGAGTGCAGCATGACTCGGAGGGGGAACTGTTGGAAGCGAAGATGGTGACCACTGGACAGACGGAACTGGACCGATGCCTCTATCACCATCTCAGACATTGCGAATTGCTGATGAAGGTGGGTTGGAACCGTTCATGGGATAAGTCAAAGATGAAGTGCATGCATTGGTTGGTATAATTCGAAAATATTGTACACACTGTGCAGGTGTATGTAGGTATGCTGGGTTTAATGATAGATTAGTCGGATTACCGTATTTACTGGTGCATACATAGTTCCTCCCCAATGCATAACCCCCTCCCTATGCATAGCTTTATAGGATTGGGTGTCGTTAGACCCAACTGTGCGTTGGGCCCAATTTTGGGCGTTAGGCCCAACTGCCAGCGTCGATGCGCCCAATTGCAAAATGGGCGTTCGGCCCAATAAAAAGCGTCGTTGGGCCCAATAGAAAACCGGCTGGGCGTTAGACCCAACTGTGAGGGTGCGCCTTTCCACCCAACAGAAAACCGGATGGGCATTAGACCCAACTGTGTGGGTGCGCCTTTCCACCCAACAGAAAACTGGATGGGCATTAGACCCTAATACCAAGGATCCATAACAAAAAGAATTTCATGGCCTCGGAGACCATCCTACCGGAAACTCCCTAAAAAACCGAAGAAAAATATATCATATACTCTATTATATATACAAAAGAATAAAGAAATGATTTATATAAAAGTACGACTAAAAATACTATAAAACCATTTATAATCATATCCTTCCTCCACAACATATATGCATAATATTAGCCCCGCCCGCACAGCCTTCCTTTTTTCTTTCTTCTTTCTTTCTCAAAGTTCTTCTCTTATTTCCTCCTTCCTCCCTCCACCAACCACCCGCCCCCCACACGCAATCACCATCCACCATCTTTTTTCTTTAGACCTTCGCGCTCCCCCCATCACAATTCTCCATTTCTTTATTTTAATCTACTACTACATAATATATTATAAATTACTACGTATTAAAAATTACTAAGTACTACATTCCACTCTCTATTACTACTACTACCTATTACATCATACATTTATATATACGATCGTACATTTATATACACGATCACATTATCATACACATCACAATAACATCCAGCATAAAAACTCGACACTCCCGCGGGGACCCACCTCCCCAGGCCATGCAAGATTCTATTCTTGTAGATCAATACAGTAACCATCACAAAAACACATCACAGATATAAACTTGGGTTCTTTTGTTGCTGTGTTTGAAGCAACGGAAACAGTAGGCAAGTTTTCACAGGTAATTACTAATTAGGTGGGTAAGCTCGGTATAAGAGGAGAGTGCAACTGAGGAATCATGATGGTGATTAGCTAGCTATAAGTCTATTTAAGTATGGAAAGAAACCACTGCTGCACTACTGCAGCCTCTGTCTACGTAATATGCCTAGGCCTAAGCCTAAGTCCGTCTATGCACCAGTATTGTATTGTACCAGTATGTGTTTTCATGAAGTTACACTATAAAATCAACGTTGGAATGGAACTTCCTATCTATCCATAGAACCTTGATACTAGGGCTTAAAGCCCACACAATTGGGTTGGATGTAACGCCCTATAAGCCAGAGAAACTTGATTGGGCCTAACGCCCTCCCACAGTAGGGTTGGGTGCAACGCCCTACAACCAGAGAAACTTGATTGGGCCTAACGCCCCATACAGTTGGGTCTATCGTCGCACAGCTCTGAGTCGATACACCCAATTCAAGTTTTTTTGGGTTTAACGCCCAATAACAAAGTTGGGCCGAACGCACAGTTGGGTCTAACGACGCGATACCGCTTTATAGGACCTCTCAATTTTTGCATATTGGCCTATGCACCAGTAAATACGGTAGATTAGTCGGATAGGTAGTCAGTCATGGCTCATTCACATCTATGGGATGAGGAAATGGCGCTCGGCGTATGTACGTCCGGCGTATCCATGGTTGTCTGTCGTACGCGAGCTGTGCCGTTCCGTGTCCTGCGAACGCCCAGCGCACGTATCTGATGTGAATGGGCTTATATCAAGCCAAGCGTAGCTACGTAGCTACTGAACTGATGATTTTTATAATTTTGTTTGTTAAGAGTTTGGAGCAGCTGTACGGTCCACTACAGTTTCGACAGCACGAGCTAGTGCACAAAGCTACGGTTGAGATGGAGGTGCTGGAAGAATTGCTCAAATTGGCTTCTTCTTCTAGTCTGCATATCAGTCGAAGTATACGTACGTACATAAATAAATGCAAGTACCCTATGTAGGCCTATGTATTGTATGTGCATACAGTAGCGCTGTACGTACCATGGAACTCGGTCAGTTAGCGAACACGCTGGGTTTTCCGCAGACATCTAAAACAGTAATCCACGTGTTTGTTTGTGGGTAGTAATGCATTGGCTTCAGCTACCATCAGTCCGTTCCGCTGCTGGTGCACAGTGGTTTGTTCATAGTCCTCTGAATTAGCCGGACCTACGAATGTATGCCTAATGTACGGCGCGTGCGTTGCGTAATGCGTAGACACGGACAGCTGACCAATTTGGGTATAGGCTACTTATTCGATCTTGATACTGGCCAATGGTTTGGTTTCAAAATAAATCATACAGGTACTGTAAAAACAGTAATTTTCTGAAGTTTTTACCTATGGCTACAAAGTCCCGGTGTTTTGCGTAGAAATTGACACTGAGAAAGCTAAATCGCCATACTCTTTGCGGCCTTGGCAGCCATTTTCTTTATTTCATTTTCTTTATTATTTAGGTATTTATTCATTTGTAAAAACAGAAACATTCATTTTACATTTGTTACACTTCGGTATTTTTCATTTTAAAAACAAAACATTTATTCATTTTTAAAAACATTTTCTTTATTCTGGCAGACTTTGTTTTCATATGTTTAGTCTCTAAAATAGTGTAGCCTATCTTTCGCGCTATAGCCGGCTTATGGACTAACTCTCTCGCTCTCAAACTCCCAAAAATAAAAAAATCCAGAATATTACTAATTTTATAGCTAAAGAGAGCTTTACCTATGTAACCCCTTAGTGGGTCTATTTAGTTTTTTTTACCCCCTATTTTTAGTAACAGCTGTTTACTATGATATGTCACCTCAAAAATGCTCGTAACTTTTGTATTAATGCATGGATTTCAACCAAATGTTTTGCAATAGAATCCTGAAAATATGCCTGACAAGCTTGCAAAATTTCATTAATGTACATTCACTATTAACGAAGAAATAAGCGACGACATTTCAGGTCCCATTTTTCTAAGTGCCCACCTCCGCTCTTCAGCACTTGTGCAGCCGTCTTCAAAGCTCTGGAAAATACTCTTTTCACGCATGTTCATATGGATTGCGGCAATGTTCCCTCAATGTTTAGGCATTGTAAGCTGCAGAAGATCCGAATGGATGCTTGAATTGAGGGGAACAGCACACCTTCTGCCATGTGGACTTCGAAATTCGAGCGCTTTTCACGCCACTGCCGATTTTGACCGCAATGTTTGAGGCTTCATAATTCCCTTCGTACTTAAGGCCCATCAATGAAATTTTGCACGTTAGTCAGGCATATTTTAAGGATTCTTTTAAAAAAATTTTGGTTCAAATCCCTTCATCAATACAGAAGTTATAAGCATTTTCGAGGTGACATATCATAGTAAACACCCGTTATAATTGTACCTACAGTTGTTTGCAAAGATCTCGTGTATATAATTATTGCTATACTTGATTTGATTTTGAGTGGATATGTTTGTCTAGGTATGCATATCACATTGCATAATGTGTTGGGCGATTCATAAATGTTCCTTCTTTGAGTTGTAGAGTTGCATCGATCCCATATGCGAGACCAGCTGCAAAAAGGCTCACCTAAAATAATATTGTAATGTACGGATTCTATACCCCAATCTAAACAGCGTAATTTTTCCAGGAAAAAAATATGAAGTGAATTTACTGCGGAGAGAGCGAAAAAAATTGTAATGTAGGTCTCAGAAATTCCAACACCTATGAGTAGCACTTTAAGAACAGTGAATCCTGCAGCATAAAGTCCAGCAGAAACCAAGTAACCAATTGTTGCAATGACAGTGTAGATAAATTCCTATAATGTAAAGTGGGCTATTATTTAGTACGCAACACTGACATTAAGGAAGGATACCTACCTGGCTTTATAAGTTTTTTTAACCTAACCAATAATAAAGGTAATCGGCCCTGCTGAATCTGAGTAGTAAGGAGCAAGCTTTGCTCCAAATTTGTTCCATACATATGCCCTAAGTCGGCATATGGGTAGGTCAATTTTTTTAGAACTATACTTTTCTTTGTTGCTAAAATAAATAAATACTCAGCTCAGCAGTGTTGCTGAGAATGGCCAAATCGCATGTTTTGTGGGTACGTACGTATGTCGAAAATTTAGTACATGGTACTGCGCCAAATATTGAGCCGCTCTTTGGTACATCATACCAGCAGTTTGATGATTTGGTTCTGATGGGTGTTTGAAAAGTTGTCCAGCGAGTAGAAAATGAACAATCCCACAGTGACAAAGAGATAAAATAAAGTGCTGTAATATTTAGCAGAATCAAATAGGAGAAAACGTTCTGCCATGATGCTTGAAAATATCACAAAAAGTAAGTTGAATGCCTATAAAAAAGAAGCAAACATGTCTTCTCTGTGTATTATGAAAAACCCAGCCATGGGAAAATTCGGCCACCTAAGTTTCAAGGCTGCATATCTCAGCAACCAACAGACCAATTGAGACAAATATTATATCAAGGCGACTTCTTGAAGTTTCCTCTTTCAAATGAGCTGTTTGGCTATCATTTGCTGAAACAGCAAGTTCAAAGGAGCCTAGATGGCCGGGTTTACCCCACAGTACCCTATACCCTATATGTATTTTTTGTATTATTACCGTTTGCACAATCTTCAGGATTCCAAACTTGGTCTTGTAGTAGGCAGTCAACATTGTGTTGTGTTGAATGAAGTGCACTACTTGAAAGTTTGCTTCTGATCGGTTTTTGTAGAATTTTTCGTAGAACTTATTCAATATCTCGGATAGCACATGAGCAGGAAGATACGTATTTCAATCAGGCACTACACAAGCACCCAAAGGTGAATGAATATTGTGGGTGTGCATGCATGAGCAAGCAGCTGTCTGGAGTTAAAGTTTCATGCCACATCATGCAATAGCTATGAAAATGACTTGTGCTGTATTTTGGAAATACAACTAGAAGTTACATTTCCACACAATTGCGGTGATATGCCATGCAGTCATGTGTGTGATGTGATATATGAGCAATAAGCTGTTGTATATTGTACACCTATGTATGCTTCACTGTAGAGTTGTAGACAAGAGGTAGGTACAGACAGACAGACAGACAGTCATAGGGGTGGCGTCTGATCCTCCCCTTTCGCAACTCTACGCACGCGCGCCGTACTTTGGGTTAATTTATGAAATGAAATAAAAATTTATGAAATAAAAAATTTATGAAAATTATGTAACGCCAAAATAGGGGAGGGAGCTTAGGCCAGCTTTAAGCGTGATGTAATATATGAATGAACCCTTTCTACGGCGCATATAGAAAACCGTGTGGTCCGTTAATTCGGAGTAAGCCCACACTGTGCAATAGTAGCGGATCGGACTGAGGGTTACATACATACTGTACGTGACGTCTTGACGTACCCATTTTATTTGCAGTTCTGGGCGATTTGGCAGCACCCCCCGACTTGTCGGCGTTGTGGGTGACTGCCACTGAGAAAACGCATTCCAAGCTGTTCGTCTGGAGCAGAGAATTGCAACTGGAGCTACGCAAAGCCTACGAACAGATCGTTCTCTCAAAATATCCGGATTTGGTAGACAAAGGTGAGAGACAATAAGTACGTACGTACAGTACAGTACAGTACATACTAGCCCGTTACGTCGGGGAAAATATGTCGTGCTAATATTTTCTATACGTCGTGTTACGTTAGCATGACTTATGGGTAGTCGTAAAGTGAACTAATTTTTCCGGGTGTCATGTCGTCGTGCAAAATTTCGTGAAAAATATTTTTTACACCACGTGTTACCATAGACTGTCTTATAGACAAAGTGGAAAAAGTGCTTAGCACGAGGTAAGGTTATGTCGTGTTATTATTAACGTCATGTGTAATTATTACTACTATTTTGGTACTGATAAGAATAACAAGTCACGTTATTTTAAAGAACGTTTCCCTCACGTAATTACACGACGTGCGGGTGAAAAAATAAAATTTTTAGCACGACATGTAATTTCTGGCCATACCTCGTGTTGCGAATTTTTCCAAAAATGTAACACATAACACGTAATAACAGCACGTGTTGTGAAAGTTACGAAAATACAACATGTTATTTCTTACACGACATACAGGGAAAAAAATAGCACGATGTAGCTTCCGGGACGTATAGATCCCGCTTCTGACGTAACGGGCTAGAGATGGGCCCAGACTGGATTGTTTCTGGAAATGAGACCGAGACCGAGACATAGAATTTTTTCCGAGACTGAGACCGAGACGAGATTAGGGAAATTTTGCCGAGACCGAGTACTGGTATAAAACTTATGGAATTTCGTTTACTTAATTTATATGATGGCCGTTTTTTTACAAAAATACGTATGTATAATGGCAAAAACAGTGGTGAAAAGGTGGTTTTAAACATTCCATGGCTAAAATCGCCCTGCAGGAGAAATTTATTTGTGACAGGCAGCTAAAAACTCAGCGGAAGTGCATGAAATTGCTTGTGAAATCACGATTTCAATCTAGTCTCGCCTAAAATGGCCCTAAAAGTAGCGAGAATGAGATCGAGACCAAGATTGCCAAAAATGGCCGGGATTTCCGAGACCGAGACCGAGAGTCTCGGCCCATCTACTCAGTAGCCTACTTACTTACTACCGTAACCCTAATTCAAAGATTCTTTCGAACGAAAAAGGAGAGTTAGGTAGTTTATGACCGTGTTTCTATTGCAGTTTTTCGCAAACTTCTCTTTCTACTCTCGGATCGGGACTCTTGGGATCCGGAAATGGTTAGCGTCTTCCAGTTTGTCAACGGACTCCGGGACAAAGATCTGCCTACCTATGTGGAGAGCCTATCTCACGAAAGTAAGATGTAGGATGGCGTTACATGTTATACTATTTACCATGTGGTATAGTAGGTAGTTCGTCCAGCACTAGTTGTCTCTGGACCTGTGCCCGTACTGCGCAATTTACATGTACTCCCGCAGAATAGGAATACCTGCAACGTAAGGTAATATCTCTGTTTTTGCAGCAGACAGCTTTATCGCTGGACGGACAATACTGTAATGATCGTGTGTAACCCCATGGAGTTATCAAAAATTAGTCCCATTTGGGGGTTTTATACACGAAGGGGGTTATACACGAGTCATTACAGTACCTTCGCATGTCCTGTCCTACAAGCAAAGTGATGTGTTTTTTGCAGCCTGGATCATCTCCAACCTGGAGACTGGAGATGGGGAGAATGTGCGCAGAGTGATGGACAGGCTGCGTCGGGTGCCGGTGCCCCCTCCCTCCGACTGTCTACGCCAGATCGGCCAGTGTCTGCTGCAGGAGTCTGCCAGGCCCCCGGCCGAGGCCTATCTGCTCCAGGCTGGCGGAGAGTTAAGAGAGGATCTGATCGCGTCCTATCTGAGCCTGCTGGAGGCTGAGGAGCCGGATTGCAGAAGAGGAGCTGCTCGAGCCTTGGCGGTGCTCAATGTAATCAAGACTCCATACTAAAGAAGGACTATGAATCTGTGGACAAGAAACGTACGCAGAGCTACGCCCGATAAGCGCCAAAAGCGTTCACCACCTGGGGACCCCATCCCCCAACTGGGGAACGCCAATGGGACGTCCATCCAATGTCTTTTGAATCTTCACATCGTTTCTTTTTGGCGGGCGCTTTATGAATATGTCCGAACTGAGAGACACGTCCGACGTCCTCCAGATTGGGGCAGGGGTCCCCAGGTGGGGGACGCTTTTGCCGCTTCTCTGCGCGCGCTTTTTTTTCACAGATTCATAGTCCTTCTTATTATGGTGTCCTGGTATTACCCCCTAAGTTATGTACCTATGTAATTGTAGTCCATAATTCTTCTCACTTTGTTGTTGGATTATTTCAGGCCCGAGTGAGCTCTGCTCCCCTGGACTTTCTGGCCAAATGCGATAGAAAAGCTGCGGTAAGAGAGGAGGCGAAGCGAGCTTTGGCTGCAGTATCCCAACCTTTCTCTTCCTCGTTAGCAGAAAATCAAAAATTTTGATGCAAACGCTCTATGGATGCAATGAAGAATTCTGCAAAAAGATATGTGCAGCAAGACACATGAATTATTATGTGAGCTTTGATGTCAAATGGTATCAGATTGATAAATTGGGGAGGAAGTGTGCAATGACTTGATAGAAGCTGTAATTTTAACCAGCTCCGTAATGCTCTGACCCGCAGGGCCCGCGGGTCACCCTCGGGTCACCCGCGGGTCACCCTCTGGTCAATAATCAATAATCAAGAAATCAATAATTTTCTCCTTTTCCGCTGGCGCTTTTTTTCGTTTCTGGGTGACCCTCGGGTGACCCGCGGGTGACCCACGGGTGACCCCCCGGTGACCCTCGGGTGACCCGCGGGCCCTGCGGGTCAGAGCCTTACGGAGATGGTTAATACTTGGTGATTTTTTGGACCTGACCTAGGTATTTTATTTGAAAGTTGCATTTGCTTTATCTCGGCTTGTACCTGTGTAATTGTGTATGATGTAAACTAAAGCTACATGTAAGAACTTGGCTACGTACGTGTGTACGTCAAAAGCCTCGCTTTGTAACCAATTATAAGAATAGTAAATAGGGGATTTGAGAGGAACGTGTGCGAAACGACCGTCGCATGGAGTCAATAATTTCCATAATCCTTTGAGAAATTTTCCGACATACCGTAACCTTGAAAATAGTCTAATTGAAAACAGCATGAACTCCTGAAAAGAAATCTTCAAAGTTGTTCTAGGAGTACATGAGAAAGAAATGAAAAGAAACGAAAACGGGTGAAGACTAAAAGTCGTCACATCGTCACGCGTCACAAATGAGGCGTCACTACACTACAATTCGTCACAAATAAGGCGTCACCGGTATCAAGCTTTGTCACAATAGTGTATTGACAGTTACGTGTTTTCAAATGCCCCCTCGCTCCACCTGCCTGTTTTGGTTTCTAAAATCTAAGGCCGATTCTGAACTGAAAACGCCCTGCTTTATTGCATTACATACATATGTACGTACATACACAGCTGCGCTTTGCCATGCTTTTCTTTTTCTTTTGCATATCAATGAGCAGCTTGGAGCCGCTGCCCGTCTTGCTCCTCCTTTGTTGCACAGTCTTGCTGTGTCTGTCGGATGTTTACTATGCTCGTTCTTTTCGCGTTTCAACTTTTTCAAAGCATGCACACTGAACGTAGGCAATGTAAAGATCGGTCGCTGTGACGCCGACGCCGTGTGACGAATGACGCTTGTGACGGTGACGATTGACGCCGTGACGAGTGACGCGTGACGACGTGACAAATGACGCGTGTGACGACTTTTAGTGTTCACCCGAAAACGAAAGTGGAGAAGGAAAGAAACGAAAACAAGAAAGCAAGCAAGAAACGAAAACTAAAGATAAATATCAGAACAAGCACTGGGCCTAAAGCTGATTTCGAAAGTTTTCGTCGGGTATTTAGGGAACAGCCAAAGCAGAAAAAATGGCAGCGGAACAATCGATAGCACCACCCCATCCGCAACATCAACGTCGTCACACAGTGCATACGCTGGTGTTTCGCAGTATGAAGCGAACCTTCGACATGTTTCATATGGACGAAGACGCTTTGCCTTCGTTGGATGAAAAGACGTGAGGACTTTCCTAGCTTTTGTTGTTGTGTGTGGTAACATGGGGAAAATCCGTCGTTCATGTCCTGAAAAGTTGCGCAGGGTGTATGTCTGTTCTGTTATCGTGCATACGTACGTTTAGGGTGGTTTTTTTACGTAGTTTGCGTGAAACTACATATTGTAAAAGATTACGACGCCTTTCTTCGGCAGTCGTTCGAATTTCCCCACTTTTCCCGTATATTGATTTTTGCTTTCATAGTCACTTGTTGCCAAGGTGTTTTATTTCGTTGATCTGACGTTGGTTTGTTTGCTTGCGTTTTTTAGGCGTAAACTTCGCAAAACGGCCAAAGCTAGGACGGAATACGGTCAAGTAATGGCGTTAGCTGAAGCTGCAAAACGACTGAAAGAAAGACAGAAGATGCAGCTACCTGACGCTCCAAAACCCGTAGCCATTGACCCAACCACTGGAACTGTTTCATTGCCTTCGGCTAGTAAGTTTGCTTTCTGTATGTAGCATGCGTATGTATGGTGTTGTGGGCTAATGTGGGACGAAAAAGAAGGGTACTGTGGTGTAAACCAGGCCACCTAGGTATTAGGGCTACATATCTCAGCAAAGAATCGATTGAGATAAGTACGATGTCAATCGCTTCCTTGAACTCTCCTCTTTCAAATGAGCAATTTGGTTCATCGTTTGCTAAAACAAAGGTCACACACAGGAAATTATGTGGCCGGGTTTACCCAATGGCCGGTTTACCCAACAGTATTCTACCCGCTCTCAGCTGTATGTCTAGACAATGTGACCCTGTACCCCGTGTTCGAAAGTTACCCAACAGTACTACTATCAGCTGCAATATAGGTGTGGTTGAAATAAGAAGGGTGTAAGGCAGCTGTCGTTTTTGCTCGTTTTTCAAGTGTAGATTTTTGCCGACGCATTTGCCGGAATGCCGCAGGAAAAGTTTATTTTTGTACGTAGTGAGTGAAGCGTTCTCAAGTGTAACCTACTTTCACACCTTTTCTTATTTCAACCAAACCTCTTCGCAGGCGTATTTCATGTTTCCATATCTTTCAGAAGCGCCCTTGATGATAACGGGAGGAGAAATGGGATCCAAGCCAACTACTGCGGATGTGTAAGTTACGAAAACACGCAGCAGTACCAATCACTTGTGAATATGAGTGGGCACTTCAGTCGGGTACCGCGGGGTAAACCCGGCCACGGGATAAACCCGGCCACCGAAGCTCCTGTGAACTTGCTGCTTCAGCAAATGATAAACCATTAGCTCATTTGAAAGAGGAAAGTTCAAGGAATCGATTGATATAAAGTTAGTCTCAATCGGTCCATTGGTTGCTGAGCTGAGATACCGTATTTTGGGTGTATATCCCCCCCGTTGTATATCCAGTGTATAACACCATCAGACCTCTCGATTTTTGTATGGGGCTATCCACCCAATAGTACGGTGATATGGTAAGCAGCTCTGAAACTTTGATGGCCGGATTTTCCCATGGCCGGTTTTACCCCATAGTACTACCCTACTCCTCTTTGAATTTGCCTCTTTGAATACAGCTACCTATAGTGTACCTGCTGTTCTTTTTCAGCGGTGCACCGGGTACAGGCGGCGATCTGGTGGCAGTTCCGCAATCACCATTCGGCGCGGCGGACGACAGCGTGAAGGCGGTGTTGCCGCGTAAGGCCCCCACGCTGGCGAAGCCGGCGTGGCATCCGCCTTGGAAGCTCTACCGCGTGATCAGCGGACACACGGGCTGGGTGCGCTGCGTGGACGTGGAGCCGGGCAACGAGTGGTTCGCCAGTGGGTCCGCCGACCGCATGATAAAGGTACAGGGTGTCCCACGTAAACCTACCTACCGATCCAGCCTAATAACTTCTGTATTATAGTAGATATCAAGCTGAAATTTTGTCCCCAGAAACCCAAGAAAATGCCATTTATTGTGGCAAAATTTGAGCCAGATAGGTCAACTAGGGATGAAATTACGAGCTTGCGAATGTTGGACCCTGTTTTCCCCAGTTTCCGCACTGAGCGTGGTTTTGGGACTAAAATCTTCTGCTGAGCATGGTCAAGCAGCTCATCCAACATGGAAATATGGCGGAACAATAATGGCTGAACGTCGTCATGGTCCAGAACACAAAGAATACAAAAATACAGGCGATTTACTGCCCATAGCAGCCTTCAAGAAGCTGTCAAGGTCAAT
>JASAMW010003634.1:0-36920 GCA_030247985.1 Epsilonema sp. ZAB3_2
ATCTGTGTAAATTGATTGAAGACTGCGTTGTAGAGCGCTTCTCTGGAAATGCACCATACGCACCTTTTTTATGGTCCAGAAGCTGTTTTCCAAACATATTGAGTCTTCCGCATTACGTTGCTGACCAGTTTAAAATTTAACCCCTCCTGTATGCTGAGATATGGCGCTGGTAGGCCCAAATTGCCCCCTTTGTGCCAGCCACTTTTTTCAAAAGTTCTTAACATCATTCTACTCCATTTTCTTCACAGATTTCGGTTTTGGGCATGCCCCTTCGATATTTTGATGAATACACCACCAAAATTGACGAAAATGATCAAATTAGCCAAAATTACCCTTTTTTGGTCTATATCATGCCATATTCATCAAAATATCGGAGGGGCATGCCCAAAACCGAAATCTGTGAAGAAAATGGAGTAGAATGATGTTAAGAACTTTTGAAAAAAGTGGCTGACACAAAGGGGGCATTTGGGCCTACCAGCAGCCATATCTCAGCATACAGGAGGGGTTAAATTTTAAACTGGTCAGCAACGTAATGCGGAAGTCTCAATATGTTTGGAAAACAGCTTCTGGATCATAAAAAAGGTGCGTATGGTGCATTTCCAGAGAAGCGCTCTGCAACGCAGTCTTCAATCAATTTACACAGAGAGTAGGTGTCCGGGTTTACCCCCATAGTACCCTACAACACACGTACTTTGATGCCACAGCCAGGCTTGATTCAGCGTGATGTAGAAGTAGATTTGGTCCGGATCGCCTGCATATCCACTGACCAGAAACAGTTCTGCCGATTTCGTCGCACACGCCAACTCGCCTACCTCTTCTAGGGCCCCCTCGTCCTGTAAACAAAGGAACGAACAGCTGTTCCACGAAGCTCCCACAAAAGTCGTACACCCTTGGTCAGTGTGGACAGCTTGAAAAAAAATCCGGGCGCTGTCTATGCGCCGCGTGCACAAAGTGCGGCGCGCGCGCGCGTAGACAGTTGCGAAAGAAGCGGACTATAGTTTGGCGCGCGTTTCGCAACTGTCTACGACTTCCGACCCAGGGTGTACGACTTTTGTGGAAGCTTGAGGGTTGTCGCATTGCAAAAATTTATACATATTTACTGCACCCATTACGGTCAACAGATCACCGATACCAAAGTACGCCGCTGCTAAATGAATAGTTTGAAACATTAGCCAGTTTCCAACCCTTTTGCAAACAGAAAGCAAACATTTTAATGCAATCCCGCAATCAAAATCTTTTCAATTTTTTGTGCGGACATTTCGTTGCAGCCGTCCCCTGGTCATTTGGTTGCGAGAACTTTCGTTGCGGGTATTTTCGTTGCCAGTCCAGAATTGGTCACTTGGCCATGAGAACTTTCGTTGCTGGTCATTTTGCTGCGAGATTTACCTAAGCCTAAGCCTAAGCATAAGCCTGCAACGAAGTGCATGGTAACGAAAGTACTCTGTACCAAGTCGGCACAAACTATATACAATAACAAAACCGGGCAATTTTGTATGCCAAAAAAGCATATTGTATACAATACAATACAAAACAAAATAATTTCCCATCTGGGATACAAAATACAATACAATACAATATTGGCAGTGGAACATATTGTATGAATTTTGTATTCGCAGAGGCTATTTTGACCTCTCACACAGTTTATCTGCAACGTTTTTCAATCTCAAAAGTGAGCTTTATGTCAAAAAATGATTGAAAACGACTTTCCGACCAGTGGTCAGTATTATGCAACCACTACATCTGGAAGAAAATTTCAGATTTTGCTAAATTTCTGAACAAAATATTGCTTATTTGCACCCGTGTGAACATACAATACAATATACAATAACAAAACAAAACTGGCCCCATGTTGCAGATACAATACAATAACAATACAATATGTAGGGATACAAATACAATACAATACAAAATAATTTTTGCATACAATGCCGACCACTAAAACTGACCAAATCAAGACCGGCAACGAACCGACCGGTAACGAAATGACCGGCAACGAAAGTTCTCGCAACCAAATGACCAGGGGACGGCTGCAACGAAATGTCCGCAACGAAAAAAACCGCAACGAAGTGACCGCAACGAAAGTACTCATGACGAAGTGATCACCGCCGCAACGAAGTGACCGCAACGAAGTGACCGGCAACCAAGTGACCGTATCCCTACAGTACACCGTATTTACCTGTACACAGCCCCAACAATTGAGAGATATCCCCGAAACTCTCGTCGCGGTATTACGTCCGCGAAGCCATAGCTGCAGTTATTTTTTGTGTGAGTAGGTATAATTTTTCGTGCTTTTTAGATTGTTCAAAAATGATCGAAAAGTGCAAAAACTTAGAACAAAAAAATAACTGCAGCTATGGCTTCGCGGACGTAATACCGCGACGAGAGTTTCGGGGATGGGGCTGTATGCATGGATATTTGTATGGTTACTAATTACCGATACCAAAGTACGCCGCTGCTAAATGAATAGTTTGAAACATTAGCCAGTTTTCCGACCCTTTGCGCAAACGACAACCAAACAAACAGACAAAATTTTTCGAGTTTGAACATACCAGTGGCCGAAGGCCTTCCTGGCGACGTCAGGGTCATGTGCTCTCGAAAGAGCCATCGCCGAAGACTGTAAGTGCAAAACTGACTGAGTGAGCTGCAAAACTACCGAATCTGCGCGCCTTTAGTATTGAAACATCGATTATTGATTGATTGGGCGTTCGGCTGATCAAATCAAAAATCGAAGGGCTTCGGGCCGCCTTTGGGGTCATAAGCTTTCGAATGAGCCATTGGGCAACGCTGTAGCTGTAAAACTGAGTGAACGTATAGCATCACAGACACACAGACAGACAGACATCAGCCCTATTTGTTAGTACTAGATAGATTGGGTTGACTGAAGCATACCCCCAGCATAGGGCACTGTGGGGTAAACCCGGCCACCCAAGCTGCTGTGAAGTTGTTGTTTCAGCAAACGATGAACCAAGTAGCTCATTTGAAAGAAGGAGAGTTCAAGGAATCGAGTCATTGGTATATATTGGTCTCAATCGGTCCATACCCTTGGTTGCTGAGATAAAGTCCAAAAGCTTCAGTGGCCGAATTTTCCCATGGCCGGGTTTACCCCATAGTACCCTACTGTCTTACCGGAATTGGTAGAATCATCAAAGCCTTCGCTTGATCTGTTCTCAGTCGAAAGCACAGGCGATTGGCCGCAGTCGTTTTGCCGCTCAGTCGCTTTTTATCCTTCCGTTTGCCGCCGGAAACATAGCTGGACGTTATCGTTTCAGGCGCCTCGTCGCTTCCTTCTGATTCATCATCACCCGAATCTGCAAATCGGCCGCGTACACTTCTTACCTTAGATTGCAAACTGGGAACTTTGATGTTTCAAATAGAATTTCGCGGGGCCACCCATAGTCTGGCCAGTAAGAGTTGGCTATGACATCCAAGGCGCGTTGCGTAAAATTGATTCACAAC
Organism: Epsilonema sp. ZAB3_2; assembly: GCA_030247985.1. NCBI lineage: Eukaryota > Metazoa > Nematoda > Chromadorea > Desmodorida > Epsilonematidae > Epsilonema > Epsilonema sp. ZAB3_2. Next base: position 3,457 of record JASAMW010003634.1, read on the forward strand.
TGCGGATTTTTGTCCATGCTTAGTGTACTCCTACTTAGCAGAAGTACATTCAAACTAAACTACGCAGTACGACTTGAGTGAGTACCATAGCCAACTCTCTCTGGCCAGACCATAGCGAAGCGACCACCCAAAAGTGTTAGTGCTAGCGCAACTGGTCAATACCTGTATGCTTAGCCACGGATCTGCATAGTCCGAATTTTCTCTCGTCCAAACCCGCAACGTGTACGCTGTAGAACTGGTCTTGTCCCACTAAATCGGTTGCGTAATCTTGAGGTCGATTCGCACGTTGAAAGCCAGGGGATGCTGGTTCCCACATTGCCAAATCGTTCACTATGCTAAAGCAGCATGCAAAGCATCCGCATAACATTTTTATTTGTTTGTAGCACGGGATAACTCAGACCATTTTGAAAGGCCGTTTAATTTTCGAACCGGGGGTAATTCGGGCCATCATCTCCTCTGTTGGAAGGGGAAAAATGGGCTCATCTTAATTTTTGTACGCATATTCTTCTGTAAGCATTTCTCTGAAAAGGGTATTGTGGGGTAAACCCGGACACTGGGTAAACCAGGACACCAAAAATAGTATATCTCAGCAACCATAAGACCGATTGAGACAAGCATTCTACCAATCGATTCCTTGAACTCTCTTCTTTCAAATGAGCTACCATGTCCATCATTTGCTGAAGCGGAAGTTCAGAAAAGCTTAGGTGTCCGTGTTCACCCCACAGTACCCAACCTTAGCAATGAAAATAAATAGGGATGGACCGAATTTCCCATTCTCCTACATCAAGTGGTCAACAAAAAATTACAACGAAAGACCAAGCCAGGAATCGAACCCCTAGAGAAAACGGCGCCGCTAGCCACTAAGCCACAGAAGAGCTCAAGAGAGGCTCCTCACTCACCGATTGTACAGCAATTCGTAGAGTTGTTTGCCAGGAAGCAACAGCTTCAAAACGGGCAAATCCAGAAAGAGCGATAATTCCGCGTTTTGCAAACACCGACGCCCAAAATCTTCCATCTCCGCTTTGTTCCCAACCAGTGTCAGCTAAAAAATATTACATGATCATTACAGTACGAAAAGCGTCAACCATAAAAGCGAAATATAAAAAGGGTACTCCGGGGTAAATGCGCACGGTCAGTTCCGCAGGCGTCCCTTTACTTCGAACATCCCTTAATTTTGGAGTTTCACTGTACTCTAGTATATGGGTACTGTGGGGTAAACCCGGACACCTAAGCTTTCTGAACTTGCCGCTTCAGCAAATGATGAACATGGTAGCTCATTTGAAAGAGGAGAGTTCGAATCGATTGGTAGAATACTTGTCTCAATCGGTCGCATGGTTGCTGAGATATACTAGGTGTCCGGGTTTGCCCCCGAGTCCGGGTTTACCCCACAGTACCCTACTACCTCTTCGTTTTCGTGCATCACTCTCTCCTTGCTGAAGGGACCGTCCATCGATTTGGGTACGCGAAAATATGAGCCCCAACTGCTTGGCTCCCCACTGTTGTAGTCAGCTGCTGCACCAGTGGAAGAGATATCCCCACCTTCCGCACATAAACTCTTGTTCAGAAAGTCCCACTTGAACGTCATGCTAAAGCAAAGAAGAACAAAGGCAATTGATAAAAAATTGCGTGGGGTATAAAAAATTGCTCCAAAAACAAGGGGTAAAGGTGTGTTTGGCGTATTGTTCAAATTCTCAAAATCTGGGGGTCTGCGTGGGGTTATGTGAGGGGGTGTGGGTGGGGGTGTGCTGAACATACCCCCAGCTGACCCCAGGCCGATGTCTGATAAGGTCGCAAATAAATTTCGCGGACACGTAGTTAGTAGCGCTTCTTGTTGTTTGTTTGCTTTGTTTTTTATGCAAATTTTTTTAGCTATGAAGCAAAGTAATAAATACCGCCTGTCCTCACTTTCTGGAAACTCGTAGAAAGGGCCGAAAGCGAGAGCAGGCAGTATTTATTTTTTAAATAAAAATTTGCCTTGAAAAATAAATAAACGTGGAAAGAAAAGCGCTACTACTTGACGCGAAAGTTATTTGCAACCTTATCTATTGCACTGCTGTATTTTTGAACACAAAAGAGCAACTCGCCAAAAGGCAGATTTTTGGAGGCAGCCACTGAAATTATCCTAATGTTTCAAATATGAATAAATATTGGGCGTAGAGAGGTATTGGTGATGGAAACATATCAGGTGAAAACATATTGCATGGTTCGAACTACCCCGAATGCAATAGTCAAAGTTATACGTACTTTCTTACGTATACGATATGGACCATATGCGGTAACACGATTGGGATGGTCAATAGTTACCCCGCGGTATTAGTGAAAGTTTGGAACGGTGTCTGCGGGGTCGTCGACCTTCTTCAATCATCTGGGTGCGGAAAAGGAGCGAGTGAAAAGAAAAATAGACAACAAATGACGCCGACGACCCCGTAGACACCGATCCAATACCGCGGGGTCGCTATCGACCAACTCAATCGCGTTACCGCATATCGTAAAAATACTATGCGCACGCGATGAAAAATTCATCCCATTCTTTTACCTGCATTGTGACACGCCTGGTACACTGCACGCAAAAATAATCTTCGTTGTTTTCGGGTGTTCCGTAGAAAAAGCCTTTTCCGTGCTGTCCTTCCCATTACTCGTTTTCTTGGACGAAACAGTTGGAGTTGGCAATACGAAGTAACCTGAAAAAGAAAGCGCGATACACACTGTCACGCGAGAAGTACAAAACCAGGTCATCCATAATTTCTTAGCGCATGTAGCGAATAATGCCGCGTTCACCAGACGTCCGTACGTCCGTCCGTCAGTCAACCCGTATACGGTTGACGTGGGGTTGGGTTGACGGACACGTTACGGCTTGACCAACGGACTGACGTATGGATTTACGGACGTCTGGTAACGCTGTTCACGTTCCTGCTTTACCCGTTGCCTCTTGAGCTGCAAGCTTAAATTCACCCAATCGCGCGCTCTGCTCCGACAAGCCAAGGCAAGACAACCGAGCGTTGATCAAACGCAACCTGAAAAACACCGCAAAAAACTCAATACGAGCAAGAGCCAATACTAGTAAGGGATCTTTATATGGGCTCTCTAACTAGTATGGGCTCTTGATAAGAGTGGAGTAACGTGGGGCAAAACCTCCCGTGGGAAAAATCCGGCCATCCTACCTACGACGGTTTTACCTACTCCAACCCCCCCCCCCCCCCCCCCCCCAACCACAACATGGCTTTCAAATATGCAGCTCGGCAATAGGCTACTTCTGACTCTGGCTCTTCTCCAAGTCAAAACAAGGGCAACCCTGGATAATATGGACCAGTTGCGCTAAGAAGTAAGAATTATGAGTGGTCGCTAGCTGTTCCCTCTGTACTATCAGCACATTTTCCCACACCCCTTACCGATCAAAAGATCAATTGCAACATCAGCATACACAAACGTCGAGTAAATTCTGATACACCCTGTACATACATACATGCCTCCCTTGAACAATCCCACAGTACTTCAACCAACATCCCGTTTAGCGCCCGTACTTGTTCGGTCAACCCGTAAACATCGTGTTTCACCTCAGTTTCTCCTCGCGCACGTGTCGCGCCCACCAGGGCGGCCGACCAATCGCCGTCGTTTCTCGGAGATCCGCGATTGGTAGACGGATGTCCAGTGTCCAATCAGAGCAGCGAATGCAAACGTCGAAGTTGGACGAGGGCGCAGCATCGGAGGAGGAATGCGAGGTCAAACCGGATGGAAGCGACGGCTTGTGAAGATGATGATGGGGAGTAGAAGGTGGCTGCTTGGTGTTAACAACGGGCGGCGCAGCAATAGGGGCGAACAGGTCCTCGTTCAAGCTCTGAAGGAAGGCACAGAGCAACCCAGATATCATGTAGGGTACTGTGGGGTAATCCCGGCCATGGGGTAAACCCGGCACCTAGTATATCTCAGCAAACAATGGACCGATTGAGACAAGAATGATACGAATCGATTTCTTGAACTCTCCTCTTTCAAATGAGCTACCATGTTCATCGTTTGCTGAAGCCAGCAAGTTCAGAAAAGCTTAGGTGTCCGGAGGGTTTACCCCATGTCCGGGTTTACCCCACATTACAGTACCCTAAGTAATTAGGAGAATAAGCTGATAATTCTTGTTTTGAGTTGTTGGTTTGTTGTCGGTTTATTGACGAACGGACAACAAACCACCAACACACCCATTTATAAACGGACAACAAACCGACAACAGCTGAACGACATGTTGCCGACAATGACGCCAGATCGCGCTATGTGTTTACCCTTACCAGATCCTGTCTGTCCTCAAAGTGTCGATTCGCAGTGGCAGCCACACCGAACAACGCCGCTTCATCGCTCTGAGTCATGGGTCGCTGCCGAGGCTGTTGACTACTGGCAGTGCTGCCGAGGAGGGGGTTAAGAGCAGACTGGCGAAAGACCGGCTGAGAATGCAGCAGGTAGTAGAGACGGTCGACTAGACTCACGTCCAGCTCGGAGCTGCAAGCAGCCAACTCCACCGACACGCGATATGTCTGAAAAAGTATGCACGCAACGTGGTAAAGAAAGGTTGACTTGAAAGGGAACTGGGCTAATGTTTCAAAATCGACATAAAGAACGGCTGAGCTACCATCTCAAATAATAGACGGGTAGTAGGTACATAAAACATACAAATTTGAATGGCCAAAAAATTAATTCGGACCCAGTAACAATCAACTAAAGTACAAATTATAATTCTGGGACCCATGCATTATTTATCTCGAGAACTACGCGACGTAGAGCAAAGCGGTCAAAACTTCCACGAATAACTTTAGCTCGCCTTTCCAATAAAAAAAACCGTTTGATTCTATCTGCTCTCAATGTCGAGATCTCGCCGATTTCCTTCAGTACTAAAATCGCCAAATTGGGCGTGGACCATTGGGCAATTCTAAACCTCGCAAACGCCCGAAAAATCAAAAGTGGTAGAAATATGCATACATGATGAAAACAATAAAAATGGGCATCGGGCGTACAGGGTCGTGGGGTGTCGTGGTTTGCGTGGTTTAGCGTCTGCCAAATGGTGACACGATTTCAGTGCTGAAGGAAATCGGCGAGATCTCGACACTGAGAGCAGATAGAATCAAACGGTTTTTTTATTGGAGAGGCGAGCTAAAGTTATCCGTGGAAGTTTTGACCGCTTTGCTCTACGTCGCGTAGTTCTCGAGATAAATAATGCATGGGTCCCAGAATTATAATTTGTAAGCCGAAAACTTCCTGTTTTACATTCACCTGTTTCTTTCCCTGATTCGTCACTTCCACCCGCAAATTCGGTTCCATTCCATACTCCACCTCTGCCGCACCTCCCTTAAACGCCTCATCCTTTTCTCTCCCATCCTCCTCTCCCTCGTTTGTCGAAGAATTTCCAAATCTCGCCAATTCTACATGCGTCATCCTCGTGGTCGCATTATTCCTACAGCTCGTCGTCTCATCCGCCAACAGAGTAAAATCGTCCTCCTCTGACCCCGTAGACGAGTCGCGTTGCTCTTCTTGAGTAGGTTTTGTAAGTTGCTCTTCTTGAGTAGCTTTTGTAAGTTTCGATGTGCAGGCAGAGGAGGGGTCTTTTATCACAGAGGCGGCAGAAAGACATTCGAGTAGCTCGCAATTCGCAGCAGAGAATCGCACAAACACATTCTCTTCTGCGCTCGCTCCTCGCTCCAACGTGAAATCAATGACGGCCGGACTGCCAATTAGCCTGAAGAACAGATAACTACCGCTTGAAACATCATTTTCACGAGTTTACCCAAATATGCGATTTTTTTCGTCCATTATCTACACCCACCGGTCTTTCGCTGGTGGCCCAGTGAAAAGACTTTCTCAAAATTTGATCCTTGAATTTCTCTCGCTGCGATCTACTCGGAATTACCAATTGAAAAAAAGATGAAACATCAACTTTCTCAGGTTTCAATAGGATTCGTATTCTTCTCATCTCACTAGCTCAGTATGAACATTAGGTTCATGAAATTCACACGATCTTCACTATCGTTTTCGTTTCATACCTCAACTGGTCATGAGCGTATGCAGCGTCCAAACGAGAACGAATCTCTTTCAGGCAGGTGTGGAAAGATAAGCGTACATTCTTGCTCTCCTGAAATAAGTATAATCGTAAAAAATCTTGGTAGGAAACAATTACAAAAACTTGATTATCACATAGTGTATGCCTGTCGCAGCGTAAACCAAACATTTGCTTAACCCTTCTTGCAAAAAAGCTGGTTGCACAACAAAATATTATTCTTCCGCATTGCAACAGACAAAAGTGACGTGCAGTACACACCGTGACCGTGGTTTCATTTTGGTTGTTGTGTGTCATACACGAGCCGTAAGTGGTACCAAACTGTAAGTGTAATGGCCAACCAAAGCTATTGGTTGGCTGCCAAAGAATAAAAAGGTTTTTTCAAGTAGACTTGACAGACAACCAGACGCGCTAGCGGCGCCGGCGTCCAAACCTTACTTAGTCATACCATTAGTAGCGTTTGGCCTATGCAAGACGATTAGCTGAAACATCATGTTTCCAAGTTTGCAATTCATGAAGACTCAAGATTTCTTCAAGGTAGCACCCCTCACATATACCAATGTATGCAAGACTTATCGACACATGTCAGATTTCACCTTTGTCTCGCACTTTTGAGAGTTTTGTCGAGACGGCTAGCATCTCCATTTATTACCTACTATTCTGTGCAGTCAGCCTTCTATAGAGAGAGGGTTAGCAAATCTTCAGCAAATATTGTTGGGACAGGCGTTCTTTTGATGCAGTAAAGATTTTTCATAGTAAAGGCGGCGAAATTAACCCTTATAAGTGGGGTATCTCTATGAGGCGATAAAATCCCAAAGGGTCAGGTCAGGGGGATGGAATCGAATCAGTATGGAAAAACTGCACATGTTTAATATTTGAAAAAATACTAGGGTGTAATTATTGCCGCATACGCCCTTTAACCGATACTGAATATCCCTGCCAACTCAATTACTTTATGATCACGCATGAGCACGAAAAAAAGGAGCTCCAGTACTGAAGGTGCTCATGCATGAGCATTTATGAAGAACTGTGCTCACAAGTCGACCAGCACTTCATAAATGCTCATGCATGAGCACCTTCAGTACTGGAGCTCCTTATTTCGTGCTCATGCGTGCTCATAAAGTAGTAATGGAGATGACGACGATATTCAGTATCGGTTAACACATACCGCACAAAGGCGTCATTGTTGTGAACAAGTCGCTGAAATGTTGTCGGGTTTTTGGACACCAATTCTGATCTATTCGTTGTCATCAAACGAGTAGACAACAATGATGGCGTTGCGCGGTATGTGTTAACCGCTTGCTTACCCACCTGGAAGAATTTGGCAGACATATCTTGCAGTTTCTCGATGGCACATTTCAGCTTGGACTCCGAGCTCAGCGGGTCGGCGTGGGTAAGGGTTAACCAGAGACTCGTCAACTGCACCTTGCAGTGCGTGATCTCCGGCTTGTCGCTCAGCGAATGCAACCCTTCTAAAAAGTACACAGAAACCCCAACAATCAATACCTACTCACACTTAAAATAAAAGTATTCCTATGTATGTACGTATATGTGCAGGTGATAAAAGGTCTGGTTATAGTGTAACAAGAAATTCTGTGACCCATTGAAATTTTTTCTCAGCCAATAAAAGACGTAGAGCACAGCGGTCAATACTTCCACGGCTAACTTTAGCTCAGATTTTCAATAAAAAAACCGCTTGCGTCTATCTGCTCTCAGTGGCGAGATATCGCCAAATTCCTTCAGCACTGAAATCGTGTCACCATTTGGCAGACGCTAAACCACGCAAACCACGACACCCCACGACCCTGTACACCCGATGCCCATTTTTATTGTTTTCATCACGTATGCATATTTCTACCACTTTTGATTTTTCGGGGGTTTGCGAGGTTTAGAATTGCCCAATGGTCCACGCCAATTTGGCGATTTTAGTACTGAAGGAATTTGGCGATATCTCGCCACTGAGAGCAGATAGACGCAAGCGGTTTTTTTATTGGAAATCCGAGCTAAAGTTAGAGGTGGAAGTTTTGACCGTTGTGCTCTACGTCTTTTATTGGCTGAGAAAAAATTTCAATGGTCACAGAATTTATTGTTACACTATAGTTAGTCAGAATACGAATCTGATGTCTGATGTTGATGAATGCATGCATACGTACTTGGCGATTTCGAACCACTGCCGCCTCCGCCTACTTGGACGGATAAAGGCTGAAGCAAGTCAGGTTTCTGCCCCTCTGAGGTCGTTTCGTTCACTGCAAAGTAAAAAGAAAATCACATGCGATACCAGGGTAGAAAACAAACACACAGACAACCTATCGTACGCACAAAAATAGTGGGCTTAACCCCGCCACCCATGTTGAAAGAATGACTATCACTACTTTGGTGGTCGGGTTTACCCCATGTCGCCAGATTTACCTCACAATACCCTCTGTACAACATTGCTCACCAATGTTTATTGAAGTGAATTCTGCATCTTTTGCCTGGGCGCTTCTGACGTGCACTTTTTTCTGGTCCAGTTGTTGAGGCCTTCGACTAGTACTGTAAAACTTCTCTTCTCCTGACCAATTACCTACAAAGGAGATGGCCATTTATTCCTACAATCAAGGAGCTATAAGTAGAGCTAGCTAGCTATATATTACTTATAGCTCCTTGCTACAATAAAGCTCGTTGAAATACAGTAGTGGACTCCCAAACGTCATTTAGGCATTTCCGGTTCACCGTGCGATCGGATTTGCAACGTGATAACTACCGTGATAATTAGCTATGCAAATGGCGGTAGTTATCACAATTGCACCTCGGTCGCAGAGCAGACCACTCTGTTACACGCTTTTCAGTGCATTCTTCCCCACCCCTTACCGATCAAGAAAAAGAATGCACTGAAGAATCGTAATACATAGCGGTCAGCTCGCGAATTATCAGCGCTCAACTTGGTGACTACCTGAGGTGAGGTCGGTTTTCCAGAGCATAGCCGGTTCCAATTGCGTTTGCAACTGCTGCTCGACTTGCGCAAAATCCCGCGAGTCCATCGGCTTCCCACTCAAACCGCTGGCGTCCGGCTGCAAGCGCGCCGTCCCTGCACATATATAGAATAACAAGTGAAACATCAACTTTCCAAGGTCACCAACCAGCCAACATACAGCGTTATCAGCTATTAGCTACCGTGTTCCAGTATTGTATTGAATAACTCCACCAGCAAATGAACTTGCGTCGGCGTCAGGAGCATGGCCAAGCCGCCCAAATACATTTCCACGTCGAGCTGGAAAAAAGAAACAAACAAACAAGCACGTCCAGCCAGGACTCGAACCTACTCCTCCCCTCTTCCCTCCCCTTACCACCTGCGCCACCGACTAAACGCGGCATGGCTCACGCAGGAATCGAACCCACACCTCCTTTTCTTCCTTTCCTCCCCTTATCACCTGCGCCACCGGCTAAATGCGGCATGGCTCACGCAGGAATCGAACCCACACCTCCTTTTCTTCCTTTCCTCCCCTTACCACCTGCGCCACCGTATAAATGCGGTATGGCTCACGCAGGAATCGAACCCGGGCGCTGCTCCCCGCCCCTCGCCCCACCACCTGTGCCACCGGCTCACCTTTTTATTCAGCCCCGCCTCGCTTCCGCTTCTCGTGTTTTTCAGTCGCAAGCGAACCGTTTGTTTTTCGCCGTAAAACGCCGCCATTTGCACCGGATTCGACGGCAGCGACCAATGAGCGCGCGTCGTCGCCATCGTCGACGGAACTGATCGCTCGCTCATTGGCTGTTCACCCGCGCCAGCCAATGAGATGCCGAGATCTTCCGACAGGCCCGGAGGCGGCGTTAGCTTACTATTGGAGGAGCTTTTGCGTGACTCGGTTGTTGTGGAGGAATAGCAGGAGTGAAAGACTGCTGATTGACTTGTCGTGCTTTCTTCAAAAGATGGCTGGGATCTCTGCAAATCAAAGCCAGAAATTGACGTCAACAGTCTGGCCAGAGAGAGTTGGCTATATGGGACTCAAGTCGTACTGCGTAGTTTGCATGTACTTCTGCTAAATAGGAGTGCACGGAGCACGGACGAAAATCCACAATTGTGAATCTATTTTACGCAACGCGCCTTGAATGTCATAGCCAACTCATACTGGCCAGACTATAAATAGTGCGATAGTGGTCTTGTAGGCAATATTGTTCTGCGTCGAGAACGACACGTCAAATTTAAACAGTGGAGGAAAAGCACGCGTCCAAAAAGAAACGAGCTGTCAAATGCGCTAATGTTTCAAAGATGTCGTAAGTGGAGGGAAGGCATTCTACCCTTTGCTATCTGTTCGATCCGCGAGCGTCTTCCAAAAAAATCGTTTGCTGCATCAGTTTATATCCCGTAAGATTTTATTATCTCCATTTTCTCATTTCGTTGCAGCCTGCTGTCTTTTCAAAGACAACATACCCAGCCAACAATTCTTGCGCTAATGTTTCAAAGTTGTCAAAAATGATATGAATGGAGGCAGTTTACCCTTTGTTGCTTTCCTTCCTGCGTCTTCCTGTATCTAACTTTATCTGAGACTCCTATTCCTTCATCTATCCCTGTATTGCTATTTCTTTTCGCTATTCTCTTTCTTTCTTACCATAGCAGCCTGTTGTCGCCTCAGGTACATGCTGGTCATGACGACGCTGTTGCTGTTAGCCCCGCCGTCCTCCGCGTGGTCACCTGCGTGCATGGAAGGGGTTAAGTGTTCCTCCGGTTGCGAGAACACGTCGGAGTAGAGGCGAACGCCGCGCAGGAACAGCAGCTTGTTCAGGTCGGGAATCTGGTAGAGACTGTGCGGCTGCGTGGTGATTGGCTGGGCGTCGCTGCCGGCCAATCGGCAGGCTTCCAGCTGCTCGTCCACAAATTCCAGCCTGGAAAACACGGAAAGAAATTTAAGGGTATGTCTACTACGTAGGGTACTAGTAAATCCGGCCATGGAACAATCCGGTCGAACATAAGTTTCAAGGCTGCATATCTCTCTGTTTGATGGGTTTGGTGGGTCGCGCGGCGACCATCGAAATAGCGAATGGGTTAATTAGGGTACAATGGGATAAACCAGGACACGGGGTAAACCCGGACTCCTAAGCTATACTGAACTTGCCGCTTCAGCAAACGATGAACATGGTACAATAGGTCATTTGAAGGAGGAGAGTTCCAGGAATCGATTGGTAGAATACTTGTCTCAATCGGTCCTATGGTTGCTGAGATATACTAGGTGTCCGGGTTTAACCCACACTATCCTACTAACTTACTCATCAATCCTCATCTCCACAGCCACTCCCAAGCTTCCATTTTCCCCCGCCGCTACGCTTGAACCGTCTTCGTTCGGTTTCGGGTAGGACTCCAAGCGGACGATGGTGTCTCGAAATTGCAGCCGCATACGCGACAGAACTGCGTCGATGATCTGTGCAAACGCCTCCACCCCCTGCTCAGAGTTCGCCGCGTCCTGTCGGGAGGATGCGGGGTCCTTAAACTCCTTTGAAGACGGCGACAAAGACGACGAGCTCTCTTCTTGAAGAAAACTTCGGGCTAGGTCCACACTACTGGAGAGAGAACCCACCATACTCTCCAGCATGGAAGCCACTGGAACAGAGCAACGGAAAATCATTGCAACCAACTGGATGTTGGTTGACGTCGGTTGGGAAAGCGGTTGTCAACTGTTTCGTCAACCGGTTGTCAACTGTGTTAACTCCTCCCGATCTTCAAAGTCGCCAAATTGACAACTGGTTGCGCAACCGTTGACAGCTGACATATGGAGGAGTTGTGGAATCGTTGACAACCAACATATAGCAGTTGCGCAACCGATCATAACCAGCGAATGAAATTGCGTAACCATGGCACCGGTTGTCACGGTTGCGCAACTGATATGTGTTGGTTGTCAACGGTTCCGCAGCCAGTTGTCAACGGAGACATTGAAGATCGCGGGAGGAGTTAAAATTCTTACTGAGATCCGGTGCTGTGGAGGCGCCGATAGCAGCAGATTTCGGTCGCAATGTGATTTCCAGATTGCGTACTTCCATCACGCAACTCTGCTCCATCAGTTGTTTCCACGGCACGGCAACCCTGATCTGGCCGATGTAACCATCCGCCAACCGAATTGGCAAGTTGCCAAGTTCCAAGACTTCATTTACAAACTGAAAAGGGCGCAAAAACGACAGTTGGACGAGCGAGTTTGGACAAGATTGCAAGCAACAATACATACGTTGGTCTTTTTTTGTTACAACCCTTAAGGTAGATACGGAGTCTTTCCGACCCAACTTTGAGCAGCTGCTGCGCTCGCTACAGGACACGATACAAACATGTAGTTTTGCTCTCATAGTAGACCCAACCTAGGTCTATCCATACATAAAAAGAGCGGCCCAAAAGCGTTTGTATTTGGCGCAGTACGACGTCTCAAAAACACCCCCAAAAACATGCGATTTGGCGCTACAGGACGAACCGCTGGGTAGATTTCAATATCCAGCATACCATTCGATTCGTCTCACTGAGACGAGTCGATTGATACCTCTGGCGCCCCTTTACGTTGCCTCTACGCAAAGTTATTCCAGAAAAACCCTACATTCGGGGCTAACGCTTTGGACGAAGTTTGCACAACACAGAGGCCGTTTTAAAGTGCGCACAGACGCTTGTTGAAAAGTTCAGGTGATGCTCGTTTGAACAAGCACTTCGCCGTTTTCCAACTCGCCGTAGTTGTCTCAGGAGAGATCGATGAAGATAGGACCTCATATAGCCTGTTTACTATGGTATACTCTGTTCAACGAAATAAAACGTCGAGAAACCCATACTAACGGGTAAACTGGTGAGATTGATGTTTCATGCCACAGTAGAAGTTGCCTCTGAGTACATTGACGTTTCATCCAGTCACCCTCCCCTTGATGTTTCACAAAGTGCCCGTGCCCAACCCCGCTATTATTTTGGAAAGGGTCCGTATCCACCTTAAGACAGTGCAATGTCCATATTGGTTGAACTTGAACAAACCTTCACTCGCTATTCGCTACTTGCGCTGAGAATTATGGGTGGTCGCGAGCTGACCCCTGTTGTTTTTCAGTGCGTTTTTTCAGTGCGTGACCCCGCCAGTACCGATCAAAAATATCTCACTGAAAAAACAGAGGGACAATTTGTCACCCCATAATTCTTAGCGCAAGTAGCGAATACGCTTTTTTACCATACAAGAGTGCAATGGAATGACCCTGACTCGAATTATGCCGCGTTCACCAGACGTACATAACGGACGTCGTCCGTCCGTAAATACGTAATGGACGTATCTACGAGTACATGGCACACCGCAAACAACCGTGTACTCCTAACCATGTACTCCTAGGAGTACATGGCACACCGCAAACAACCATGTACTCCTAGATCCGCTTTACGGATTTACGGACGGATGACGTCCGTTCGTTACGGACGTCTGGTGAACGCGGCATGACCCGAAAGAATTGCCCCCCCCCCCCCCCCCCCCCCAGCTGTATCGCATGGCACCTGGTGGGGCCTTCTTAACCGATACTCCATATGCCTGCCTACTCCATTCATTTATGCGCATGCATGCGCATGGGAAAAAGGAGCTCCAGTACTGAAGGTGCTCATGCATGCGCATTTATGAGGAACTGTGCGCATAAACGCCAACCACCGTCAGCCCTTTCTGTTATATTCTGAGCCGAAACATCATAGTCACAAGTTCACCCAGGGACTGCTACAACACAGTAACGAAATATTTCGAAGCGTCTGGGTGAACTTACAACTTTGATGTTTCAGCTCTTTTAGGCAAGTGGAGAACAGACAGAGATTTTTCGCACTTGTAATTTCAAGTTCAAGCAACTTTTGGTCGACTTTTGTGCGCACAGTTCCTCATAAATGCGCATGCATGAGCACCTTCAGTCAGGGGCGTCTAAAGTATCGCGATGGCGTATTTTACATACTCCAGGACGATTATCTAAAACCACGCCATTCGACGATTACTCCCACCATTCTTCACGCCCAACGTGTTGAAACATAGGAAACAGAGCACAAAACGCTACAATTATGGATGAAACATGAGATACACCGATTCTTTTGCTTGTAGCCGTCGTTTGCAATAGTATTAGACTTCAGTTTATCCTGATTCCAGCACCATACTACAAGTGTTTACATATAGGAGTTCAGAAATAGGCAGAAAAAACCAGCAAATTGGAAAATTTATATACGCAGAAAAAATTATAGATTGGCACAAAGGAAACTGAAAGAATCTTCTTCATCTCCATCTCCATTTTTTCAAATCCCCATCTCCATGTCCATCCCCAACCATCTCCAACTATTTCCACCATCTCCATCACCATCAATTTCCATCTTCATCAAAGCTTCTCCATTGTCATCAAATCTCCATCATCTCAATTTATTTCCACCATCTCCATTATCATAAAATCTTCATCCATCTCAATCTCCATCTCATCAAATCTTCTCCATCTCCATCTATTTCCTTCCATGAATCTCTATCATCATCAAATCTCCATCTCCATCTACTTCCATCTCTATCTCCATCGCTATACAATTCCATTGTCATCAAACCTCCATGGTCAAGATGGACTGTTGCAGTGTTTCATCCCAGCCCCCACTTTTATCATTGGTCAAGTTGGATGCAGTGGTCAGCCCAGCCCCCACCCCCGCTTTCATCAGGGCCCATTCACCCCCCCCCCCCCCCCCGCCTTCCCCAGTATCCATATTCCCTGCTCAGCCCCAGACCCCTGCTTTCGTCAGTCCCTGTTGCCCAATGGAGATGGAAGTAGGTGGAGGTGATGAAGATGGAGATTTCTTGATGATAGAGATGGAGAAGATTTGAGGAAGATGGAGACTGAGATGGATGGAGGATTTTTTGATACTGGAGATGGTGGCAATAAATTGAGATGATGGAGATTTGATGGCAATGGAGAAGCTTTGATGAAGATGGAGATTGATGGTGATGGAGATGGTGGAAATAGTTGGAGATGGTTGGGGATGGACATGGAGATGGGGATTTGAAAAAAATGGAGATGGAGATGAAGATTCTTTCAGTTTCCTTTGTGCCAATCTATAATTTTTTCTGCGTATATAAATTTTCCAATTTGCTGGTTTTTCCTGCCTATTTCTGAACTCCTATATGTAAACACTTGTAGTATGGTGCTGGAATCAGGATAACTGAAGTCTATAATACTATTGCAAACGACGGCTACAAGCAAAAGAATCGGTGTATATCTCATGTTTCATCCATAATTGTAGCGTTTTGTGCTCTGTTTCCTATGTTTCAACACGTTGGGCGTGAAGAATGGTGGGAGTAATCGTCGAATGGCGTGGTTTTAGATAATCGTCCTGGAGTATGTAAAATACGCCATCGCGATACTTTAGACGCCCCTGCTTCAGTACTGGAGCTCCTTTTTCCCATGCGCATGCATGCGCATAAATGAATGGAGTAGGCAGGCATATGGAGTATCGGTTAATATAAAGATATAGCCTGCAGCATATTATTTTTCTTACCTCACAATCAATATTCACATCTTGCAGCAGTCCGGTTCCATTGTAAATGTCGACAGAAAGCTGTTCCAGTGACAGCTTCTCCTTGAGCAAGTGACCGAGATATCGATGAATGAGAAATCGACACACCCGTTTATACACGGCGTCCGAAGCCCAGTTGGTTAGCCAGGACATGACGGACGGATTAGATTACGGACATTTGCCTGATTTCTTTCTTGCCATGCTCACTTTCTTGCCATTATTTCCTCGCTGCATTTTTGGTTACTGTCTAAGATTTGTTCTGTTGTTCTGTTCTTGTTGTGTTTGTTTGTTTGTTGTTGCGAAAAAAGAAAAAATGAAAAGTCACATGTTTCATGCACTTCTAGAAAAAAATGTACGTTTCGGCGTTTAGAAATACACGAAATGTGACACGCGTGAATTGTGTCATCAATACTGGCACGTGGTAAACTGAAAGCAAATAATGCAAGGTTCATAAAAGCCGCGTCGACAAACAAAACAGCGATAAAGTTCGTTTACAGCCAGAAACGGAATGCCAAATTTATGCTTTTTTGCACGCAATCTCATAGTAGGGCGCGTGGCGTGATATTTTTTTCCTTAGCCACTTGCTTGTTTTCTCCTTTAGGAGAGCGGTCGGTTCATTCGTCCAGTTCTCTTCTGTCGCTCGCTCTTCTAGATATACCCGTCTTGAAGTTGAAGTTGTTTGTTTCTTCCTGGTCTTTCTCACACTTTCTTCTCACTCCGGCGGTTTAGTGGTTTGCGGCGGCGCAGCCTTCTTGTGTGGTCTCCAGGGTTCGATTCCTGCCTGGTCTACCGAACGTCCTAAGCGTGATGGAGGGCGACGATTCATCGATTTGCTGCAGGGAGACGGATGGCAAGATGCATTGGTGCCACGATTGCGCCCGTGTGCTCTGCTGTCATTGTACCCTCAACTCAACAGCCATCGAGATCATCAAGGCATGCCGTCTGAGCCAAGTAGAATACGAACGACGCACTGGGATGGCTGAGAAGAAACGAGAGATTGAAGAATTGGTAAGTCATCGGGGCGGGGAACTAATTTTTTACATACATAAACATACCGACCGTACATCGTACATGTTCCATGTTACGATACTAAAGTTTGCTTTGCAGGTGGTTTATTTCAAGACAAGCGCAGCCAAGATCAAGGCGAGAGAGAAGATGGCCAAGGCGATGATCCATCACTTTCAAGACAAGATGGCCGCGCCACAGAAAATGCTTCGCTCCTGGCCGATCTCTACGAAATGGCGTACCGGGAATTCAAGAGCATCACCCAGCAAACCGCTCTGCCATCGTTCCTACGCACGGCGTACCAAGACATTCTGAACAAGATGGAGCTCATAGGAATACGACAACGCATCTCCACAACTGATCGAGAGACGGAAGAGAGCGTGCGACCCCTGGATGCTGCAATGGCGGCAATGGAACAAGCTGGAGATGATGCCTAGATTATTTGCTACTGTAGCGTTGTATTTGTTGTGTGAGTTTTTTACTGCGATCCGGTTATTTCTACTGCTTTCCGTTTACTACATACAAAGCTTAGCTTTGTTTTGTACGTATGTACTGTATGTAGATGGGCTTCTCAGTTCTCACTCTCAGTGCCATCGCGTCTGTAGTTTTGCGTAAAGTATCTTGAAGGTGGCATACATTTGATCATGGAAGCAAAATAATTTGCAGCAGTTTTTCGTGATACTAAGCACGGTGCATATGGCAGAAGGTAGGTACTGTAGGTAGTAGCCAGCTTATTGCAATCGTTTGATCTTGAGTTTTGTTTTACCGTGAACCGTTTTCTTGGCCATAAAGCTTTCCTAAGTGTGATCGGATCGGTGGGTTGGCCGATGCTCATTTATAGGGTATACGTGACGTTATACGTGACGTTGACGTTCTTGATCGCACTTGTTTGTTTTGTCCGTAGAAGAGCGGTAAAGCTGGCTCAACCTGTTCGTCGAACACAGAACAAAAGGCCGCCGGCAAAGCAAGATGAATATGAGGCGGACTTCTGCACCTGAGGCCAACCGGGGGTGTAGCTCAGTGGTAGAGCATTCGACTGCAGATCGAGAGGTCACCGGTTCAAACCCGGTCGCCCCCTTTTTCGCCATTTTCAACCATTTTTCTGAAAACACCAGCAGAATTGACCGAAACATTTTTTTATCATTTCATTTTATTTCCGGCCTACATTATTTTTTGTTCAAGCTGATAATAGGCATACCCAAAAATCACATCTCCGCTTGCAACGTCTTGCACACGTACTGTTAGTATGAACAGCTCATAAAATAAAACTCTTGATTCATACGCAGCAATTGCAGTTTGTTACTATTTATCTTTGCAGTCCATCCATCATGGCGCATTCACATCGGAGACATGCGCAGGACGTACGCTCGGCGTGTCCATGGCTCGACACACGCAAATGCGAAGGATTGGACAGCCATGGATGTGCCGGGCCGGCGTACGCCGAGCCCATTTCCTTCCGATATGAAAGGCTCAATATTATAATAAGTCTGTCCAGTAAGAGTTCGCTAATGGCACTCAAGGCGCGTTGCGTAAAATAGATTCACAAATGCGGATTTCTGTCCGTGCTTCGTGATGTACTCCTCTTTAGCAGAAGTACATGCAAAGCAAACTACGCAGGGCGACTTGAGTCCCATAGCCAACTCTCTATGGCCAGATTATAGTAGTACCTACTCATCCAACCGTCTGACAAACACATAGAAATCATTCCAATCAATCCTTGCTCATAATTTTTCAGCCAATCCGTGCGTTTTTTATTCCGTTTTCTCATCATCTTCCCCTTTTCTTTCTAAAATCGCAGAGTGACACATGGGGCATCGATCCTGCAGATAGAGCCACTTCTTCAAGCACCCCGAATGAAAGTAATGCTTGCACTGCGTCATCTTAACACTGCCGATCAAGCTCTGATAGGCCAGTTCCTGGTAGCAGATACTGCACACCTCGCCCCTTAAGCGTCCTCCCGCCTCCAAATCCGCTCTCTCAACCGTTCGCAGCTCGTCCATGCGCTTGGCCGCGTGCCAACGACGTTTAAAGCTGGCCCAGCCCTCCTGCGCCTGCAGCCAGATGTTGCAGTAGGCGTGTATGCAGATCATGACGGAGCGAACCAGGCCGCTTTGCTCGAAAATCAGGATCCATAGGCCGTTAACCAGCAGCAGAAAGGCGAATACGAACTGCAGCACGGCGCCGCAGCATCGGCAAGCGTAGACTAGATCGTCCAGATTCGTTAAGCCGCCCCGCATCATCAGCGCCTGGTCCAGCATGAACAGAGCGTACACCATCAGCGTCACCGATATCTTAAAGGGGGGATGCGACTAAGATTTGTCCATTGAAAGCGAAGATCGATTTTTGTATTTCCTTCAGTCAACTTATGCAGTTTTTCAGGACGAATCGATTCCACCCCCAAGTATGTCTCGAGGCGATTTTGCCTCCTCGCAGAGAAAACCCACTTGCTACTGGCGTTTCGCAATAAATTGCGCGAAAACGTTGCGAAACACAAATGTAAGTGGGTTTATCTGCACAGAAGCAAAATCGCAACAAGACAGGTGGCGTGGGATCGATTCAGCATGTAAAACTGCAAAGGTTCACCAAACAAATTTTCAAAAATCAGTCTTCGCCTTCACTATGAAAATTCTTTGCCACATCCGCCCTTTAATGAGCACTTCCACGGCGAACAGCGCTACGCTGATCAGCCAGGGATTCCAGAGTTCGTCGCGTCTCCACACCAACGCCAGGTAGGCCAACGGGCCTAAATATAAGGCCGCGCTGACGAGCCAGGCCCGAGCGTGCGCCTTCCAGCGAACCACGCCTGTGGTACTGAGGCGCATCAGAACACCGTTCACCATATGATGGACCAGATGCATCAGCGCCATACTGAGCAGCCAGAAGTTGCGGTAGAGTTTCAGCAGCCTTCTGGCCGGTCGCAGCTCCGTTAAGCCCGTTTGGACCGCGAGAATCAGGAAGAGAATGCCGGTTAAGGTCCCGGTATTCTGATCCTCTTCGCCCAGACCGCCAGCCGCCGCAGGGTCCGCAGCTGCCGCATGCTCATTGGCCGGAAGGGCGGCGGAGCCAATGAGAACGAAGCGAAACAGGGCGCCCACGAAGTGACCCACCGTCGCCATCATGCTCGTCATACCTGTGGAAGTCATCCAACAAATAGGGTACTGTGGGGTAAACGCGGACACGGGTGTAAACCCGGACACCTAGTACATCTCAGCAACCATACGACCGATTGAGACAAGTATTCTACCAATCGACTCCTTGAACTCTCTCTCCTCTTTCAAATGAGCCACCATGTTTTGCTGAAGCGATCAACCTAATCGCAAAAACGCAAAGCTGGTCCATAGGTAAGGGTAGCATGGGGTAAAGTCGGACAGTCGGGCTATAACCAGACCGCCAAGCTGTTGGATTGGGTTGTCGTGTTTGCTCTCTGAAGTGCGGTTTCAGCCCTTACCCCCTCCCTTCAAAGCTTCACATTAGATAGGGTACTGTGGGGTAAGCCCTGACACCTAGTATATCTCAGCAACAATACGACTGATTGAGACAAGTATTCTACACCACACCAATCGATTCCTTGAACTCTCCTCTTCAAATGAGCCACCATGTTCATCATTTGCAGAAGCGGCAAGTTCAGAGAAGCTTAGGCGTCCGGGTTTACCCCGTGTCCGGGATTACCCCGCAGTACCCTATTTATATTCCACTCAAAATCAATTACAGTAGTAAATCGCTTACCCATAATCGCCACTCCCGTTTCACTGCCCCTGACCAGCAGATATTCGCAGCCTCTCCACGCTCTGTGATACAGTTCTGAGGCATTCAGTCCGCTATTCCTTCCCTCAATCACAGCAGCCGTACCAGTTCCCACAATATCGAAGGCGAAGATTACATAAAGCAGGAAGAGTGCGAAGCGACTCAACCAGAACACCTTCAGCACAGTCATCATCTGTAATCGACTCCAGTGACTGAGCAGGAGGAAATGGAGGCCGAAATTGCGCATGACGTCACGCGCCTCCAGCAGTGACGTCACCGCGTACTTCAAGGCGCGAGTGCTGCAGATGATGAGTACTGTCAACTCGATCAAGGCCACAGGGAAGAAACCTAGCAGGGCCCACAGGTACCCAGAGACTGGGCCTATGAGGGCGGAAATTGCTGGCTGAAAGAAGGAGTACTTGATGCCAAAACCATCGGCGTAACAGGTGTTTGATTCCGGTGTGAGCTTATCGTTGGGTGGTTGGGAGGCTATTTTAGCGTTAGACCCATATGTAACGAACATCAGTTCGGGTTGCATTTCGCTGCGATATGCATTTCGTTGTATTTTAGGCTTAGGCTAGGTATTGGATGCAGAGTGGTAGGCCTCAGCCTAAGCCAAAAGTCCGTCCATTAGCCTGCGCAAAATAGATATAACCGTTCACCGCCCGGCATCTAGTAACTTCAAACACCTCTACGGATCTTCTGATCTTATGGAACCCGTAGTTGCGCTTTTTCTTGCAAAACTTGTTTGTGTTTATTTGTGCATTTTTATTTCTTACTTTTTTGCCGAATAGCCGACGACGAAAAGTACATAAAGTGTGCCCAGAAGTAAAACTTTAGCAAGAATAAGCGCCTTTACTTGTTCCATGTCCAACTCGTAAAAATGAGCTAATCTATCAAACCAAGCATAGAGTAACGCGTGCTGTTTGATACATTACTAGAGAATCTGAACCTGAGTGGTTAATCTATTTTACGCAACGCGCCTTAACCCCCTTCGTAATCCCAGGCGTCCGCCTGTCCGTAGCCACCCGGCAAACCCCGTCCGTAGAAGGGATGGAAAAACAAACCCCGGACGGAGTTTGTCCCTTCTACGGACGGGGTTTGCCGGGTGGCTACGGACAGGCGGACGCCTGGGATTACGAAGGGGGTTAATATAACCTCCCAAATAACCTCCCAACGATAACCTCCCACTGGAATCAGACACCTGGCGTAACGGACGTAATCTTGTCTGAAGATTGCGTAGAGCCGAGAGCCCACCAGACCGTACATCAGGCGAACGCCCATTTTCATGACGAAAGAGAAGAAGCGCAAGGCGGAGAGGCGGAACGTGATTTGCTGCTGCAGGTCACGTGCAGCTTCCTGATTGGCTGCCGCGTTCTGGTAGTAGTTGTAGGAGTCAACGTAGCACCATAGCAAAGGCGCCAGCGCTAGCAAAAGCGCCAGTAGCCAGCGCAAAAAGGCCAGGATTTGCTTGGTGCTGGACAGGAAAACACAGACGGAAACGGCCAGGCCTGAAAATGGACAAAAAAATCCACCTTTGTCCCATGATTTAGATGACATAAAGCAGAAAGCATAAAGCAGAAGAGTACGAACGTATATTCTCCATATGCAATAAGAGCCAGCGCTTGGTCGCGAGGCGACCCCTCTGAATTGAGCTTGATTTTCAGTGCAACTTTTGATCGGTAGTCAACGCGAAGGTCGGCGTGGAAAGAAAAAGGCGAGCTAGAAAGACGACCGCGCCGACCTTCGCGTCGACTACCGATCAAAAGTTGCACTGAAAATCAAGCTCAATTCAGAGGGGTCGCCTCGCGACCAAGCACTGGCTCTGATTGCATATGGTGAAAGTATACTAGACCAATTGCGCAAAGAAATACATGGGCGATCATCGCGAGCTCACCACTCAGCATATTGCTATACTTTTTTAGTGCATTTCCCCCTTATCGATCAAAAAATGTGCTGATGTAAGTGTAATACAGAGGAGTCGGCTCGCGACCACCCACAATTTCTTAGCGCAACTGGTCCATATCGTTGTACACGAATACGGCGCACTGCGTAGCATACGTTAATGTACTGACAGTGCAAAGCACGTGTGCCAGTTTGCAGTGCAGCAATAACTTCCATTCCACTCAATACGACACATTCGCTAACAACCATGGTTCCCAACTGTGTCATGCCGGGTTCAGATTAGAGACGTACACGTACACGACGTAACAGCGTGGACAGCCACGGACTTTTTCACCTAGGACGTACGGACGGGACATAGGGTACAGCGGGGTGAACACGGCCTCGGGGGAAAGCCCGGATACCTACTATTTCTCAGCCATCATACGACCGATTGAGACAAGCATTCTTCCAATCGATTCCTTGAACTCTCCTCTTTCAAATGAACTACCATCTTCATCATTTGCAAAGCGGCAAGTTCTGAAAAGTTTAGGTGTCCGGGTTTACCCCGTGTCCGGCTTTACCCCACAGTACCCAATATAGTCTGAATACGGCATCACTTACACAAGTAATACACGTAGGACAGGCTAAGATATGCAGTCCAGTTGAGGTGTCCCCAAATGTCGGCGCATCCATTGTCCCAATCGAAAAGTGCCTCAAAGAAGGCAGGAATCGTCATTTTTACAGCTGGCAAAGTGGTATTTCCAACAGTTCTCTCTTCTTCCACAATCGTAGGCTGAAATCCCGTCAAATGTGCGGCACCACACAGCCACAACCCATTGAATAAACCGTCCAGGAAGAATAAAATAGGCACACGCAGCACAACTCCGCATATTTTCTTCAGACGAACTCGATTACCGCCTCCGAAATACGGCCGTATTATGTGAGGGGCAGCCTCTTGCAGTTGGTTTTCTTGAGCAAGAAGGGGAACAGCGTTGTTATTGTTATTTTCTCCTTGAGCATCCATTTTCAGATCGAGGTTTTAGGGGTATTATGTGTCTCTGCCAAAGGAAATACCATTGTAAATGCATTTGTGGTGATAGCTCAGCTGCAATAGGGCGAATTTGATCTGGTATGGGCTCTATCATCCTATTTTTGTAGTCGCTTCAACATAGGCTGAGCAGCTCTTGGCCACCTCCCCTTTGACCCACGACTCCCGGCACCACCGACCCTCAAAAATGTCCTTTTTACCCGTTGGACGTAATACGAAATTGTACGAAATTTTTACTCCCATATTATGGGAGGTTTTAACTTTTTTTACATTATTTTTAGCATGCAAAATTTTTTCAAAAATTCGTTGTTGCTAGTACATTTTTTATGAAATTTCTATTTCTTGCTTTGCTTCACTATGTACATAATTTGTTTTTTATGCTAAATGCGCCATTAACGACGGAATTTTACAAAACTAAAAATTTTTAAAAACGTTTTGAAGGAAGGCGCATCCATCCATATACTTACTGTCGCGATATGCCCAAGGGGTAAAAAGGACATTTTTGAGGGTCAGTGGTGCCGGGAGTCGTGGGTCAAAGGAAAGGTGGCCAAGAGCTGCTCAGCCTATGTTGAAGCGACTACAAAAATAAGATGATAGAGCCCATACCAGATCAAATTCGCCCTATTGCAGCTGAGCTATCACCACAAATGCTTTTACTGTGCGTATTTCCTTTGGCAGAGACAAATAATGGGGAGGGAAAGGGGGGAAAGAAATTTGGTTAGGGAGGAAGAGAAAAGTTGGGACAAAAAAGTAAGGAAGAGGAGCAATTCGATGCACCTGCAAAATGAGGACGAGTTGAGCAGAGAGAGCAGTGAGGAAAATGAAAATCGTCCAAAATATTTTTCCGTTTTTTTTCGACTTTTCGTTTTCTTTTGTAAAAATTACACAATATGCAATTTTTGTAGATAAATTGTAAATTTGCGACGTATGTACGCCAGATCAAGTCCGTGGCCAGATGTAATAGGGACGTCCTTTTAGTGAAAAGCTTGCTGTATGTTTGCGCGATGCCCCAACCCCAAAAGCGCGATTTATGTTTGCGCACTGCCCATTTGCGCGAAAGGTGAAGTGTGCTTTATTCTTGTCATTCCTGATTAAGAGACGTTTTCTGTAAGGATTGAGAGTAGCCTGTAGTATAGGCGGAAGGGGGGTACTTTTTGTGAATCGAGATAATATGCCTATCGGATTCCCCATCAAAAACTGCATATGTAGATAAAGTTTTAGGAAAAAAATTTGTTCAGGCATCATCGAGATATTGATGGGTCAAGGTGGGCAGGTCGCATTTTTGCCGTTTTTCAACGTTTTTAGCCATATTTCAGCAACCACAAGGCTTAGAGGGCTACAATTTGGCGTGCAAACATACATCCCATAGGGACCCAAGTCTGGACCAATTCTGAGCCTAATCGGCCACCTGTAGCGAGATATGCGTCACGAAAGTGTATTTCTATATATTTTGCACCTGTTGCAAATTTAGCGTTTTTGAATACCACGGCGCGAATACATGCCCTACAGGGTAAAATTTTGACAGCAAGTAGACAAGGGTTAAGCCTAAAAACTAGTACTACCGCAAAAAATCTCTATAATTGGAATTGGGACTACCGTCCTCTCGAATAGTGAAAAATACAGCAAAAATTTTCCCGCCTTTTTTTATTTTTCAAGATAAATGAGCAATACCACTGAAACTTTTTCCTCGTAAGTAGCCTATCTTATGTCAGAATTTAAATATAGATTTCAAAAATAAAATTCTTTTCCAAAAAATTTAACCCTTACCCTAAATTTGCAAAAATAAACTACTTTTGCAAAATTATATGCTAGGGGTTAAATTTTTTGGGAAAAAACAATTTTATTTTTGAAATCTACATCAAATTCTACATAAGATAGGCTACTTACGAGGAAAAAATTTCAGTGGTATTGCTCATTTATCTTGAAAAATAAAAAAAGGCGGGAAAATGTTTGCTGTATTTTTCACTATTGGAAGGACTGTAGTCCCAATTCCAATTATAGAGATTTTTTGCGGTAGTACTTAAAGTTTTAGGCCTAAGTTCTTCTCTACTTGCTGTCAAAATTTTACCCCCCCAGGGCATGTATTCGCGCTGTAGTATTCAAAAAACTAAATTTGCAACAGGTGCGGATATATATCGAAATGCACTTTGTGACGCAATATCTGTACCCGCTACACAGGTGGCCGATTGGGCTCAAAATTGGTCCAGACTTGGGTCCTATTGGGATCTTTTTGCACGCCAAATTGTAGCCCTCTAAGGCCCTGTTGTTGCTGAAAAATGTGGCTAAAAACGTTGAAAAACGGCAAAAATGCGACCTGCCCACCTTTACCATCAATATCTCAATGATGCCTCGAACAATTTTTTTCCTCAAACTTCATCTACATATGCAGTTTTTGATGGGGAATCAATCTCTGATTTACAAAAAGTACCCCCCTTTCGCCTATACTACAGGCTACTCTCAATCCTTACAGAAAATGTCTCTTAATCAGAAATGACGAGAATAAAGCACACTTCACCTTTCGCGCAAATGGGCGGTGCGCAAACATAAATCGCGCTTTTGGGGTTGGGGCATCGCGCAAACATACAGCAGAGTTTTTCACTAAAAGGACGTCCCTTTACATTCTGGCCACGGACTTGATCTGGCGTACATACGTCGCAAATTTACAATTTATCTACAAAAATTGCATATTGTGTAATTTTTACAAAAGAAAACGAAAAGTCGAAAAAAAACGGAAAAATATTTTGGACGATTTTCATTTTCCTCACTGCTCTCTCTGCTCAACTCGTCCTCATTTTGCAGGTGCATCGAATTGCTCCTCGTCCTTACTTTTTTGTCCCAACTTTTCTCTTCCTCCCTAACCAAATTTCTTTCCCTTTCCCTCCATTATTTGTCTCTGCCAAAGGAAAATACGCACAGTAAAAGCATTTGTGGTGATAGCTCAGCTGCAATAGGGCAAATTTGATCTGGTACTGGGCTCTATAGTCTTTTTTTTGTAGTCGTTTCAACATAGGCTAAACAACTCTTGGCCACCTTTCCCTTTTGACCCACGACTCCCGGCACCACTGACCCTCAAAAATGTACTTTTTACCCCTTGGGCATATCGCGACAGTAAGTATATGGATGGATGCGCCTTCCTTGGAAAACGTTTTTAAAAATTTTTGAGTTTTGTAAAATTTAGTCGTTAATGGCGCATTTAGCATAAAAAACAAATTATGTGTATAGTGAAGCAAAAGAAAATAGAAATTTCATAAAAAATGTACTGTAGCAACAACGAATTTTTGAAAAAATTTTGCATGCTAAAAATAATGTAAAAAAAGTTAAAACCTCCCATAATATGGGAGTAAAAATTCGTACAATTTTCGTATTACGTCCAACGGGTGAGAAGACATTTTTGAGGGTCGCGTGGTGCGGGAGTGAGTGGGTCAAAGGGGAGGTGGCCAAGAGCTGCTCAGCCTATGTTGAAGCGACTACAAAAATAGGATCATGGGGTTCATACCAGATCAAATTCGCCCTATTGCAGCTTGAGCTATGTAGCCACAAATGCATTTACAATGGTATTTCCTTTGGCAAGAACCATAATACCCCTAAAACCTCGATCTGAAAATGGATGCTCAAGGAGAAAATAACAATAACAACGCTGTTCCCTTTCCTGCTCAAGAAACCAACTGCAAGAGGCTGCCCCTCACGTGCTCGGGCCGTATTACGAGAGGCAGTAATCGAGTCCCGTCTGAAGAAAATATGCAGAGTTCTGCTGCGTGTGTGCCTATTTTATTCTTCCTGGACGGTTTATTCAATGGGTTGTGGCTCTGTGGTGCCGCACATTAACAGATTTCAGCCTACGATTGTGGAAGAAGAGAGAACTGTTGGAAATACCACTTTGCCAGCTGTAAAAATGACGATTCCTGCCTTCTTTGAGGCACTTTTCGATTGGGACAATGGATGCGCCGACATTTGGGGACACCTCAACTGGACTGCATATTCACTGTCCTACGTGTATTACTTGTGTAAGTGATGCCGTATTCGGAGTTGTACTTGGGTACCTGTGGGGTAAAGCCGGACACGGGGTAAACCCGGACGCCTAAACTTTTCAGAACTTGCCGCTTTGCAAATGATGAAGATGGTAGTTCATTTGAAGAGGAGGGTTGAGGAATAAATTGGAAGAATGCTTGTCTCAATCGGTCGTATGATGGCTGAGAAATGGTAGGTATCCGGGCTTTCCCCCGTGGCCGGCTTGCGCCGCAGTTATGTACCGTCCGTACGTCCGAGGTGAAAAAGTCCGTGGCTGTCCACGCTTTTACGTCGTGTACGTGTACGTCTCTAATCTGAACCCGGCATGACACAGTTGGGAACCATGGTTGTTAGCGAATGTGTCGTATTGCGTGGAATGGAAGTTATTGCTGCACTGCAAACTGGCACACGTGCTTGCACTGTCAGTACATTAACGTATGCTACGCAGTGCGCCGTATTCGTGTACAACGATATGGACCAGTTGCGCTAAGAAATTGTAGGGTGGTCGCGAGCCGACTCCTCTGTATTACACTTACATCAGCACATTTTTTGATCAATTGAGGGGAAATGCACTAAAAAAGTATAGCAATATGCTGAGTGGTGAGCTAAAGATGATCGCCCATGTATTCCTCTTTGCGCAATTGGTCTAGTATACTTTCACCATATGCAATCACAGCCAGTGCTTGGTCGCGAGGCGACCCCTCTGAATTGAGCTTGATTTTCAGTGCAACTTTTGATCGGTAGTCGACGCGAAGGTCGGCGCGGTAGTCTTTCTAGCTCGCCCTTTTTCTTTCCGCGCCGACCTTCGCGTTGACCTACCGATCAAAAGTTGCACTGAAAATCAGACTCAATTCGGAGGGGTCGCCTCGCGACCAACCGCTGGCTCTTATTCGCATATGGAGAATATACGTTCGTACTCTTCTGCTTTATGCTTTCTGCTTTATGTCATCTAAATCATGGGACAAAGGTGGATTTTTTTGTCCATTTTAGGGCCTGGCCGTTTCCGTCTGTGTTTTCCTGTCCAGCACCAAGCAAATCCTGGCCTTTTTGCGCTTGGCTACTGGCGCTTTTGCTAGCGCTGGCGCCTTTGCTATGGTGCTACGTTGTTGACTCCTACAACTACCCTACCAGAACGCGGCAGCCAATCAGGAAGCTGCACGTGACCTGCAGCAGCAAATCACGTTCCGCCTCTCCGCCTTTGCGCTTCTTCTCTTTCGTCATGAAAATGGGCATTCGCCTGATGTACGGTCTGGTGGGCTTCTCGGCTCTACGCAATCTTCAGACAAGATTACGTCCGTTACGCCAGGTGTCTGGTTGCAGTGGGAGGGTTATCGTTGGGAGGTTATTTGGGAGGTTACTATTAACCCCCTTCGTAATCCCCAGCGTCCGCCTGTCCGTAGCCACCCGGCAAACCCCGTCCGTAGAAGGTACAAACTCCCGTCCCGGGTTTCCTTTTCCATCCCTTCTACGGACGGGGTTTGCCGGGTGGCGCCGGACAGGCTTCCTGCGGTTTTGACGAAGGGGGTTAAGGCGCGTTGAATAAAATCGATTAACCACTCAGGTTCAGATTCTCTAGTAATGTTATCAAACAGCACGCGTTACTATATGCTTGGTTTGATAGATTAGCTCATTTTTACGAGTTGGACATGGAACAAGTAAAGGCGCTTATTCTTGCTAAAGTTTTACTTCTGGGCACACTTTATGTACTTTTCGTCGTCGGCTATTCGGCAAAAAAGTAAGAAATAAAAATGCACAAATAAACACAAACAAGTTTTGCAAGAAAAAGCGCAACTACGGGTTCCATAAGATCAGAAGATCCGTAAGAGGTGTTTGAAGTTACTAGATGCCGGGCGGTGAACGGTTATATCTATTTTGCGCAGGCTAATGGACGGACTTTTGGCTTAGGCTGAGGCCTACCACTCTGCATCCAATACCTAGCCTAAGCCTAAAATACAACGAAATGTCATATCGCAGCGAAATGCAACCCGACACTGATGTTCGTTACATATGGGTCTAACGCTAAAATAGCCTGCCGACCGCCCGACGATCCCGTTCACACCGGAATCAAACACCTGTTACGCCGATGGTTTTGGCATCGAGTACTCCTTCTTTCAAGCCAGCAATTTCCGCCCTCATAGGCCCAGTCTCTGGGTACCTGTGGGGCCCTGCTAGGTTTCTTCCCTGTGGCCTTGATCAAGTTGACAGTACTCATCATCTGCAGCACTGGCGCCTTGAAGTACGCGGTGACGTCACTGCTGGAGGCGCGTGACGTCATGCGCAATTTCGGCCTCCATTTCCTCCTGCTCAGTCACTGGAGTCGATTACAGATGATGACTGTGCTGAAGGTGTTCTGGTTGAGTCGCTTCTGCACTCTTCCTGCTTTATGTAATCTTCGCCTTCGATATTGTGGGAACTGGTACGGCTGCTGTGATTGAGAGGGAAGGAATAGCGGACTGAATGTGTCAGAACTGTCTCACAACGTGGAGAGGCTGCGAATATCTGCTGGTCAGGGGCAGGGGAACGGGAGTGGCGATTATCGGGTAAGCGATTATCTACTGTAGATGATTCATGGAATGCCAATTGGGTACTCGGGGTAATTGCCCGGAACACGGGGTAAACCCGGACGCGTAGTTTTCTTCTGAACTTGCCGCTTCTGCAAACCATGAACATGGTGGCTCATTTGAAGAAAAAAGTCAAGGAATCGATTGGTGTGGTGAAAAGAGTGCTTGTCTCAATCAGTCGTATTGTTGCTGAGTATTATTAGGTGTCAGGGCTTACCCCACAGTACCCTATCTAATGTGAAGCTTGAAGGGAGGGGGTAAGGGCTGAAACCGCACTTCAGGGAGCCAACACGACAACCCAATCCAACAGCTTGGCGGTCTGGTTATAGCCCGACTGTCCGACTTTACCCCATGCTACCCTTACCTATGGACCAGCTTTGCGTTTTTCAGATTAGGTTGATCGCTTCAGCCAAACATCGTGGCTGCATTTGAAAGAGAGAGAGAGAGTTCAAGGAGTCGAATTGATGGAATTCTTGTCTCAATCGGTCGTATGGTTGCTGAGATGTACTAGGTGTCCGGGTTTACACCCGTGTCCGCGTTTACCCCACAGTACCCTATTTGTTGGATGACTTCCACGGTATGACGAGCATGATGGCGACGGTGGGTCACTTCGTGGGCGCCCTGTTTCGCTTCGTTCTCATTGGCTCCGCCGCCCTTCCGGCCAATGAGCATGCGGCAGCTGCGGACCCTGCGGCGGCTGGCGGTCTGGGCGAAGAGGATCAGAATACCGGGACCTTAACCGGCGTACTCTCCCTGATTCTCGCGGTCCAAACGGGCTTAACGGAGCTGCGACCGGCCAGAAGGCTGCTGAAACTCTACCGCAACTTCTGGCTGCTCAGTATGGCGCTGATGCATCTGGTCCATCATATGGTGAACGGTGTTCTGATGCGCCTCAGTACCACAGGCGTGGTTCGCTGGAAGGCCCACGCGAGGGCCTGGCTCGTCAGCGCGGCCTTATACTTAGGCCCGTTGGCCTACCTGGCCTTAGTGTGGAGACGCGACGAACTCTGGAATCCCTGGCTGATCAGCGTAGCGCTGTTCGCAGTGGAAGTGCTCATTAAAGGGGGGATCTGGCAAAGATTTTTCATAGTGAAGGCGAAGATTGATTTTTGAAAATTTGTTTGGTGAACCTTTGCAGTTTTACATGCTGAATCGAATCCACGCTACCTGTCTTGTTGCGATTTTGCTTCTTTGCAGAAAAAACCCACTTACATTCGTGTTTCGCAAAACGCCGGTGGCCAGTGGGTTTTCTCTACGAGGAGGCAAAATCGCCTGGAGCCCATCGCCTCCGCCTTTAATCGATTCGTCCTGAAAAACTGGCATAAGTTGACTGAAGGAAAACCGAAAATCAATCTTCGTTCAGCTGGACAAATCTTAGTCGCATCCCCTTCAAGTATCGGTGACGCTGATGGTGTACGCTCTGTTCATGCTGGACCAGGCGCTGATGATGCGGGGCGGCTTAACCGATCTGGACGATCTGTTCACATCTACGCGTCGCTGTTGCGGCGCCGTGCTGCAGTTCGTATTCACTTTCTGCTGCTGGTTAACGGCCTTTGGATCCTGATTTTCGAGCAAAGCGGCCTGGTCCGCTCCGTCATGATCTGCATCCACGCCTACTGCAACATCTGGCTGCAGGCGCAGGAGGGCTGGGCCAGCTTTAAACGACGTTGGCACGCTGCCAAGCGCATGGACGAGCTGCGAACGGTTGAGAGAGATGATTTGGAGGAGGGAGGACGCTTAAGGGGCGAGGTATGCAGTATCTGCTACCAGGAACTGGCCTATCAGAGTTTGATCGGCAGTGTTAAGATGACGCAGTGCAAGCACTACTTTCATTCGGGGTGCTTGAAGAAGTGGCTGTATCTGCAGGATCGCTGCCCCATGTGCCACTCTGCGATTTTAGAAAGAAAAGGGGACGATGATGAGAAAACGGAATAAAAAACGCACGGATTGGCTGAAAAATTATGAGTAAGGATTGATTGGAATGATTTCTATGTGTTTGTCAGACGGTTGGATGAGTAGGTACTACTATAATCTGGCCAGAGAGAGTTTGCTATGGGATTCAAGTCGTACTGCGTAGTTTGCATGTACTTCTGCTAAATAGGAGTACACGAACACGGATAAATCCGCATTTGTGAATCTATTTTACGCAACGCGCCTTGAATGCCATTAGCGAACTCTTTCTGGCCAGACTTATTATAATATTGAGCCTTTCATATCGGAGGAAACGGGTTCGGCGTACGCCGGCGGCACATCCAATGGCTGTCCAATCCTTCGCATTTGCGTGTGTCGAGCCATGGACACGCCGAGCGTACGTCCTGCGCATGTCTCCGATGTGAATGCGCCATGATGGATGGACTGCAAAGATAAATAGTAACAAAGTGCAATTGCTGCGTATGAATCAAGAGTTTTATTTTATGAGCTGTTTCATACTAACAGTACGTGTGCAAGACGTTGCCAAGCGGAGATGTGATTTTTGGGTATGCCTATTATCAGCTTGAACAAAAAATAATGTAGGCCGGAAATAAAATGAAATGATAAAAAAAATGTTTCGGTCAATTCTGCTGGTGTTTTCAAGAAAAAATGGTTGAAATTGGCGAAAAGGGGGCGACCGGGTTTGAACCGGTGACCTCTTCGATCTGCAGTCGAATGCTCTACCACTGAGTTACACCCCCGGTTGGCCTCAGGTGCAGAAGTCCGCCTCGCATATTCATCTTGCTTTGCCGGCGGCCTTTTGTGTGGTGTTCGACCAACAGTTGGAGTCGAGCTTTACCGCTCTTCTACGGACAAAACAAACAAGTGCGATCAAGAACGTCAACGTCACGTATAACGTCACGTATACCCTATAAATGAGCATCGGCCAACCCACCGATCCGATCACACTTAGGAAAGCTTTATGGCCAAGAAAACGGTTCACGGTAAAACAAAACTCAAGATCAAACGATTGCAATAAGCTGGCTACTACCTACAGTACCTACCTTCTGCCATATGCACCGTGCTTAGTATCACGAAAAACTGCTGCAAATTATTTTGCTTCCATGATCAAATGTATGCCACCTTCAAGATACTTTACGCAAAACTACAGACGCGATGGCACTGAGAGTGAGAACTGAGAAGCCCATCTACATACAGTACATACGTACAAAACAAAGCTAAGCTTTGTATGTAGTAAACGGAAAGCAGTAGAAATAACCGGATCGCAGTAAAAAACTCACACAACAAATACAACGCTACAGTAGCAAATAATCTAGGCATCATCTCCAGCTTGTTCCATTGCCGCCATTGCAGCATCCAGGGGTCGCACGCTCTCTTCCGTCTCTCGATCAGTTGTGGAGATGCGTTGTCGTATTCCTATGAGCTCCATCTTGTTCAGAATGTCTTGGTACGCCGTGCGTAGGAACGATGGCAGAGCGGTTTGCTGGGTGATGCTCTTGAATTCCCGGTACGCCATTTCGTAGAGATCGGCCAGGAGCGAAGCATTTTCTGTGGCGCGGCCATCTTGTCTTGAAAGTGATGGATCATCGCCTTGGCCATCTTCTCTCTCGCCTTGATCTTGGCTGCGCTTGTCTTGAAATAAACCACCTGCAAAGCAAACTTTAGTATCGTAACATGGAACATGTACGATGTACGGTCGGTATGTTTATGTATGTAAAAAATTAGTTCCCCGCCCCGATGACTTACCAATTCTTCANT
>JASAMW010003635.1:0-16627 GCA_030247985.1 Epsilonema sp. ZAB3_2
TGGAGAAATAGGCTATGTGGAATAAATAAAATTTTATCTATCTTCTGCTGGTTTTCTTCCTTTCAATCCATTTCAAGCAGACGGAATCAAGTTGATCCGTTCCCCTTCTTGAATATTGCAATAGTCACGTCTTCTCGTTTTCTTCCTTCCACTCACTTCACACCTGGCAACCGTCGCGTTGTCGTCTTTGCTTTGTTTTCGCTATCGCAACTCTCTGGTCTTTGCGGGACAGATCACACAAAACAGCTGATCTTTTCGGAAGGGTTCAACCTGGTTTGGACCTTCCCCCAGTCAAAACTCAAGTACCCCTAGAACGCCAAGAGCACGCGCTCCGCTTCGCTTCGCGCGCCCGCCGTACTCCTCCCGCCTCTTCTTGTATTGCGGGTGGCACCAAGAAAACCTGCAAACCCTCTTACTTTCCCTTGTCCCATTTCTCCCTCAGGCACTGGGAAGAACTTGCTTCCAGAGTGCGTATAGGAATCCTTTGAAAGACCCTCACCAGCGCGAATCCAGGTGCGCGCTTCTCAGTAGCGCGAAACCCAAGCGCGCGCCATCTCACTAGCGCGAATTGCATGTGCGCGTCTGGAAGTTTGCGCAACTCTGATCATCGCTTCGCAGAATTTGAAAATGTTTGGATCGTGTTGAAGTGGTAGCGCCAGCCTTCGAGATTGTTGTTTGTGCGTTGGTGCGTTGGTGTATGGCATACACACACCGTATTTACCGGTGCATTGCGCCATGGGGGTATGCAAAAATTGAGAGGTCCCATATGGGGGTATGCATAGGGGGGTTATGCATTGGGGGGTTATGCATGGGGCATTTTTTATGTTTTTGAGAGGTGCGCAGAGGCATATTTTTTAGGTCAAAAGCACGTGTTTTAGGGCGTAATTGAGGGCGTAGCAGGCTTATAGGCATCTTAGCTTGGTGTGGGAGTGGCTATGGGTACCATATGACCAGCTTACATAGGTAGGTTCAGGTACTGTACTGTACATATGGGGGTATGCATAGGGGGGTTATGCATTGGGCATTTTTTATGTTTTGCCAATATGGGGGTATGCATTGGGGGGTTATGCATTGGGGGGTTATGCACCGGTAAATACGGTACACCATTCATTGGCAGCAGAGGCGACGCGACGCGACGGGCAGGGGCAGGCGCGCGAGCGAAGAGGAGCGCAAGGGGTACGTGCGCGAGAAATCAATCACGCACGGTGGAGGTGGGGGCCCTCCTAAAGGCGGGCACGGGCAGGGGCCCGGGCACCCGACACCCCTCCTAAAGGCGGGCATGGCGGGCATGGGGAAAATCCTATACTACTCGACAATTCACCATTCAGAAGGGAATGTAATGGGTTCACACAATATATTCAAAGCTACGCAGCCAACGGAAGTGTCAAATTCAGGCTAATCCTTGTACAACATGAAATAATTACTCAAAATGAAATTTTGAAAAGGAGGGCATGGGCAACAATTGGCAGTGAGAGAGGACCGTTCAATTTTTGAGCATTTGCAGACTGTGGAAAGTGGTTACCAGATGTGCACTAGGCTTGCCAGGTCTAAAAATTGATTGCCAGATGTGCAACAGGGTTGCCACATCTGCGATAGGGTTGCCAGGTGTGCAAATTTTTGCCAAAAGTGCAAAATCATTGTCAGAGCAAAATCGTTGCCACATGAGCAACTGTTGCCAGTTATGCAACAGGGTTGCCAGATCTGTAAAAGGGTTGCCATAAATACAGTTGGGTAGGGTACAGTGGAGCAAATACCATAGTTACTGGTGCATAGCCTCATATAGGACCTCATTTTTTGCATGGGGCAGGACCTCATTTTTTGCATTTTTTGCATGCATGCACCAGTAAATATGGTATTTGCTCCACTGTACCCTACCCAACTGTATCTATGGTAACCCTTTTTACAGATCTGGCAACCCTGCTGCATAACTGGCAACAGTTGCACATGTGGCAACGATTTTGCTTTGACAATGATTTTGCACTTTTGGCAAAAATTTGCACACCTGGCAACCCTATCGCAGATGTGGCAACCCTGTTGCACATCTGGCAACCAATTTCTAGACCTGGCAAGCCTTGTGCACATCTGGTAACCACTCTCCAGAGTCTGCAGGCTCAAAAATTGAACAGTCCTCTCTCACTGCCAATTTTTGCCCATGCCCTCCTTTTCAGAATTCCATTTGGAGTAATTATTTCATGTTTTATACAAAGATTAGCCTGAATTTGACACTTCCGTTGGCTGCGTAAGCATTGAATACATTGTGTGAACCCATTGCACTCGCTTTTGAATGCTGAATTGTCGAGTATTATAGGATTTTCCCCATGCCCGCCATGCCCGCCTTTAGGAGGGGTGTCGGGTGCCCGGGCCCCTGCCCGTGCCCGCCTTTAGGAGGTCCCGTGGAGGTGGTTCGTGGAGGTGGTTGGTAGCTCGCGAGAGCGGCGAGAGGTAGAAAGCAGTTGAAGAGTCCATGTTGAAGAATGTCGACTTCTGCAGGGTGCATGAAAGCGGAAGATTCTTTCTGTTGCTCGTCAGAAGCTCACGTGTGCAAGAACTCTTCCTCTTCCAAGAGCGTTTCTGCACTGAATACCGAAGAGGTTTTGGAGAAGAAGAATGAAAGCGCCGCCGGTTCTTCTGCTCAGAGCAGCGGCGAGCAAACGCCGCGTCTTTGCCCACCCCCTCACCCCTTCTTCTCCGTCCAACAAGCGTACGGCACGGAGGAAACTTCCTTCAACTATAAGAGGCCTAACAGATTTAGGCTGTTTCGCAGAGGAAGACCTTCTTCCTCTTCTACTTCACTCTCCAGATCCCGTCTATATCACTCTGTTTCCGCCTTGGATAGAAAGGGAAAATTGTGGAGCAAGTTTTATGGCGAAGAAGAGGCAGGCGTAAAGGTATCTGTTTCTGCACTACTATGTCTTTCTGCCTCCCGCATACTATGTCTTACCGTATTTACCTGTGCATAGCCCCGGGGCTATGCAAAAATTGAGAGGTCCTATATGGGGCTATGCATAGGGGGGGGGGGGGGGGGCTATGCATAGGGGGGGGGGGGCTATGCATGGGACATTTTTTATGTTTTTTCAGAGGTGCGCAGAGGCATACTTTTTAGGTCAAGAAGCACGTGTTTTAGGGCATAATTGAGGTCAAAACAGGGTTATTCTAGTACAATACACCCCCAAGCAGGCTTATAGGCATCGTAGCTTGATGTGGGAGTGGCTATGGGTACCTTATGACCAGCTTATGTAGGTAAGTTCAGGTACTGTACAGTACGTATGGGGCTATGCATAGGGGGGGGGGGGCTATGCATGGGTCATTTTTTATGTTTTGCCAATATGGGGCTATGCATAGGGGGGGGGGGGGGGCTATGCATGGGGGGGGGGCTATGCACAGGTAAATACGGTATTCAAATTATAGTCGGTCACTAAGAGGTCGCTATGAAACTCAAGTCGTATTGCGTAGTTTGCATGTACTCCTGCAAAATAGGAGTTCGTGGAGGATGGAGAGAAATCCGCACTTATCTATCTTACGCAACACGACTTGAGTTTCATAGCGACCTCTTAGTGACCGACTATAATTTGAATACCGTATTTACCTGTGCATAGCCCTTATCTATTTTACGCAACACGGCTTGAGTTCCATAGCAGCGAACTCTCAGAGGCCAGACTATAATTATTATCAATCTTTCATTATCTACATATTTTATTTTTTCATATTATCATAGTAGGTACCCCCATTCGATAAAATTTCCCTCCCCCACTACGCTGAACGCCGAAGTTGACGCTGCGTTGCCGCTGGCGTCAACGCGAATGCGAACGCAGATATCGACGTTCAACGCCAACGCAGATGTCGACGTTCAACGCAGATTATGGAAAGCTACGCAATCTTTATTTTACTCCAATAATAACGCCGGCATAGGTGATGATGCTGTTTGGTAAGTACGTATTTCAATCAAGTTTACGTCGATGGTCGCTACTTTTATCTGCGATCGCTAATATCTGCGTTGAACGTCGATATCTGCGTTGGCGTTGAACGTCGATATCTGCGTTGGCGTTGACGCCAGCGTCATCTTCGGCATTCAGCGTCCGTTGTGAACGGGGCATGAGACCTCTCAATTTTTACCGACATAGGGTAGTGTTTTTTGTTGCAGAAAGTGTTAGCAGTTGTTGCGAAAGATCATTTGGTGCTGACGGATCCTGCTGACAACAAGAGACGAAGAACTCTAGTAATAGAGAGAAATTCCAGACAAAAATTTGGCTTCACCATTCAGGTGTGAGATGACATGATAAAGGTGGCACACTGCAATATTGAATTTTTTGTTTGATGTTCCTTGCTTGCTATAATTTGCTGTGCTATTGTTGCTTATAGTCATACACCTTTCGAAATGCGGAGTCGGATTTGCTTGAAAAGCTGTCGTATGTTGACAACATAGAATTGAACGGACCTGCCCACTATGCAGGCCTGCGAAGAGGTAATGTACTCCCGTTGTGTGCTGGAAAAGCAGAATGCCACTTTGTTTTTGTCTGTTATCTACTTTTCTAGGCGATGTAATTCTGTCTGTGAATGGCGAGGAAGTGCGAGACAAGAGCCACGAGGAAATGATCCAGCTGATTACACGGTGTCTATCCATGCGTATGGTTGTTCTATTCGAGGATTGCGCACAGAAAGTGGAGCTGTTCAGTCGTGCTATCAAGCTCAAGGTTTCTTTTTTTACCTTCACACTTGCCTAGTGTATTCGCCATGCAGTAAAGAAAAGTACTGGGTCGCGAGCTGACCCCTCTTATTAACCGTGATTTTCAGTGCAACTTCTGATCGGCCGTTAGCGGCGCGGTCGGCGTCGATTAGGCAGCTGGAAAGAAAAGACGAGCAAGAAAGACGACCGCGCCGACCTTCGCGCTGACGACCGATCAAAAGTTGCACTGAAAATCACGGTTAATAAGAGGGGTCAGCTCGCGACCCAGTACTTTTCTTTACTGCATATGGCGAATACTGACTACAGCCTGTTTGTTATGATATGTCACCTCTAAAATTGCTTGTAACTTCACCTCTTTCCATGTGGACTTCAAAAATCGCGCGCTTTTCATGCCACTGCCGATTTTGACCCCAATGTTTGAGGCTTAATAATTCCCTTCGTACTTAAGACCCACCAATGAAATTTTGCATGCTTGTCAGGCATATTTTTTCAGGTGTCTAATAAAAAACCTGGTTGAAATGTCTCTCTTAAGGTATCACACTATAGATCTCTGAGCCGTGGACTCCTGTACTACTACTGAAGTATCTGGTGATATCTAATTCCAGCTGTTTTCACTTCCTGACACCATACGATCATCCGTCTGCTTGTTTTCCGTTCGCTGTTTCCGCTCCAGTCGCGCTCTCTGCGCTCGCCTTCGTACTATGCAGGGACAACTGTCTATGCATGGACTTCTTGATAAATTCGGTCCAGGCTCTCCTGAGTCAACGAAAGCGAGTTGAGAGGAGATCAAGATATCGATCGAAAGCTTGTTACACGATCTCTTTGACGCGCCATAGAGCGCCTCTTGAAACGGCCTCTCCGTGGCGCTATTCTTGATTGAAACGATAACTTTTTCAAACACGTTTTTCTTGGATAACTTTGCGTAGAGGCAACGTAGAGAGGCGCCGCAGGTACCGATCGATTCCTCTCGTAAAGACGCGTTCAACGGTATGCCTGGCGTTGAAAAATACCCAGTGGTTCCTTCGGAACACCCAAATCGCATGGTTTTTGGGGCGTTCTTCGGCGTGTCGTACTGCGCCGAATACAAGAGCTTTGGCGCTGCCGTTTGGTGTACGTGTAGAGGAAGAATGATACTTTATTCACATTATGACGGATCACTTTTATCTTGCGTACAACGGCTACGACGAAGCCTCAAAGTTGGCTCCGAAACTATAGCGTGAGACCTTTACACATACCCCGAGGAGCCGTCATTGTTGTCAACAGCTCGTTTTTTTTGTTCGTTTGTTGTCCGTTTTGTTGTCCGTTTTTGTATGGTTGTTGTCGGTTCGGACAACAATGGTACAAAAACGGACATTGTTGTCGGTTTGTTGTCGGTTTTTGTACTGTTGTTGTCCAAACCGACAACAACCATGCAAAAACGGACAACAAACGAACAACAAATGAACGAGTTGTTGACAACAATGACGGCTCCTCGGGGTATGTGTTAATACGGAAGTTATAAGCAATTTTAGAGATCATAGCAAACACCCGGTAGTACGCAGGATTGATTTGTACGTACGTATACAGTGGAATAGCTGGCTACATGCTTGTTTTTCTAGAAGCTGCTACTAGAGAAGGAATACGAAATGAGAATGTTGGACTGTCAGGAGCGTCATTTGCAACGAGGTGAGGCTGGAGCCTTGTGCATGCAACTCTTTAGCCGCTGAGTGAAGCTTTGTTCTGTTGCAGGCAGTCCTCTGTTTGAGAGTGCAAGTGGCGCGCGTGGTTCTCCGGTTAGCTGTCGTTCTTTCGTGATTCCTGACGATTGGGGGTCAGACGTTGACACGGACTCTCAGTTGACGCTGGCCACTGATGAAGAAGATGGTCAAGAAGTGGAGATTACGCGCTTGTGAGTGAGATGCTAGCTTCTTCGGTTGGAAGAGTTCGTGTGTGTCATGCGACGCTTGCTATTTTCTTTTATCGATCTGATCTGAGTCGCTGCTGCTTGACGGTGCGGGATTATTCATGCAGTAACGCTGTGATTTTGAGCAGCAGTACAATTTTCTAGTACCTTCTGCTTGGTGTGATATGTACATAGAAACGTGCAGGGAAGCCCCAAGGCGTTCGCCAGTTGCCTACACAGCTCCTATGGTATTTTGTGGCTTTGGTCGTCTTTCTCGGTGATTTACGAATGCACCATGATTATGGCGGAGTGGAGATAGATGTATTCATTCAACTAAGTTACGCTTATTAGGCAACATTATAATTGTAAATATCACTGTGTGGTGCAATGCAATACATGGTAATAATGCGGAGTTAAAAGTAAATATTGCTTCTTCTGGTAGTTTCTTATTGTGATCTATGGGACACATTGTTCCCTTGGAGTGTGCGTAAACTCCACTTTCTTGTGTGCAACTGTTCCAGGACGATGGATAGGGCTCTATGATGTGCTTTTATTTCTAGAGCTAGAGGTGTCCGACAAGCAGGAAATAGTGCGCAACTTTTCGACGCTCCTTTTTAAGGAAGCTGTCTTCAAAATTAGACAGGATGGTGTGCGACGAATGTAAGCATTTCCGTAGCTAGGCCATACTGTACAACAGGTAATTTTCGGACTCACTTAATTTTCGGACTTCGGACCGGACAAATAGCGTCCGAAATTTGATGGGTCCGAACTTATTGTGTGCTAAATAATTTTTTTGCAAAATCAACACAATATCTTTACTGATTTCATACTACTGCATAGGGTACAAGAATCCGCATAAACAAACGCTCAACAATATTATTTTAGCAGTACTTACCAACACACCTGCTTCCTTGCGGACCATACATACATAGACATACGTATGTACGTACAGTACGTAGCAGTACGGTTGCCGTCGTACGGCAACTGCCAGACCTTGCGTCCGAAAATTAATGGGTCCGAACCAGTCGACCCTCCCCCCCCCCTCTGTCCGAAAATGAAGTGCGTCCGAAAATTACCTGTTGTGCAGTATACGAATGTACAATATAGGTATGTACTGTACCAATCGCACCTGTTTTCTCTGCAGTTTTTGTACGACGCGACGGCAGTGAACTGATAACGAATGGGTATGTGTGTAGTGTACCGTAGACACTGTTATACGATGTGTTGCAGGCCAATCGAAACTTGATCGGCTTGTGACGCCAGATAATTGGAAGGATCCGAATCGCAATGAAGAAACTGGCGGAAGGAAAGTTGGCGAAAACATGATACTTGCCAGCCGGAAGAAGAGGTCTGCTTCTAACATACCGTATGGTAATACAGTGCAGGGTGTCTCATAATAAACCGACCAGATTACCGGGTGTTGGGTGGGGTGAAGTCTCCAAAAAATGAAATATTGGCGCCGATTAGGGACCTTCTGTACATGGTTCAAAATACAGTAAATGTGTCTCCTATAGTGAAGTAAGATGTCCCTAAATGCTAGGAAATGTGTATCTCGTACTTTAGCCCCAGTGCCAGCAGTGTAAGCTAAGCACGTGAAACTGGGGCGAATTTTTTTCTATGTGAAAGAAAAAACGTAGATTTTGTTAGCTTTGAGCTTCAAACCGTAGCAATTTCCGCAATATGTGGACCACGACCAAGTAATTGAAATTTTGTATGCTACGACTTTGAAACCTTGGCTTTCCGATAAAAAAGAGCGCAGACGAATCTGCCTGTCCATTGTGGAGATACAGGCGCTGAAAACTGGTCAGTTTATTATGATGAGCCACTTTAGTGTAGAGTGTATGCATATACTTTTGAGTATGACAGTACGTATGTACATACTGGGTAACATTGTTGAGGGATCGCGTGTCATACAATGCAGTGTCACAGGGAGGGGTCGTTTTCTGTTTTAGGTTCAACCCGTACAAAGCGCAAAAAGTGATTAACAAATGTGTCATTTGCAAAACTATCATACACAACGTGGAGGCCAACTACTGTCAGTACTGTGCAAACAAAAAAGGCATATGCGCCATCTGTGGAATTCTGGTTATCGATCGCAGGAAGTACAGAGAAAGACCCGTAAGTGCTTTACAATAAAGACGCAGTAGATAAGGGCTGCTGCGTGTACTTTTGCGTTGTTTGTAATGATGAAATACGTGTACGCGCATGATGGGTAGTGTGTCGACGTGTCTACATATACATGCGTACACGGAAAGCACGCATGTCATGTACTTGCAGTACCTAATAGGTATGCTAAGTTCACACTGTGTATGCGTGATATCAAGCTGTGCTGAAGGGTGTGCCATGTGATGACATGACACGTCCACTCAACAACCTCGTATACATTAGGGCGCCATCTTTTGTTTTGCTTTCAGAAACACTACAACTACTGAAGATGGATCGCTATTTGGGAAATACGTGATTTGGTGTTTGGTTGGATCGTATTCGCATCGTATTTTTCTTTCTTCTTTGTACGTTTACGGAGTGTGATCAGAGCTTTTGTGACACTTGGTCATTTCTATAAATACTGATGAGCTACTATATTGCACTGACATTTTGTCCGCAATAGCTCAAGTATTTCCAACGTCGAAGGCTCGTTCATGCTTCATTTACAACTGTAAGTACCTACTCAATAGTCAGTACACTTGTTGAATATGATGGTAGATGATAGTTTTCATGGAATTTGGTCATGTTGTGGACCATTTTATGAGTTTTGTAATGGGACTACCAACTAGCAATGTAGCGCTTCGATCATCGCACACCATCAGTCGATCGATAGTACTATAGCTACGTACCAATAGCCGAGGATATTCCGACCATGCTGTCACCAAAAATATATAATCACTGTATAGAGAAGAATGGCCTACGTAGTGAAAAGAAACGAAGCAATCACTGACTAGTTTTGAGGCCTAAAAATAGGATATCATCCTATTTTTAGAACATTTTATGTCCTATTTTTATAACATAATAGGACATAAAATGTTCTAAAAATAGGATATCCTAAAAATAGGATATCCTATATTTAGGTTTCAAAACTAATCAGTGATTGCTTCGTTTCTTTTCACTACGTAGGCCATTCTTCTCTATACAGGGATTATATATTTTTGCTGTCACTGTGTATATGTTCGTGGTGCATTCTGCCACAAAGGTAAAACTACACCAAATCCTTTAGCCTTTGCTATGTACAGTATGTGGGATAATATAAGTTGTCGATTTGCATGTGGGTGTGAGTGAGTGTAATGTAATCGCGGCTCATGAAATAAACTTTATATTGCGTGTTTTACAGTGCTTCGTTGTTTGGCATTACGAGTAATCTACTCGGTTCATTGCTTATCGTTTGAGAACTTCAACCGAACTATGTATTGTTATGTAGTAGGCCTACGTATGTGTGTATGGATAAGTAAGTACTGTACATGTATGTACACCGCGGGATCTTTTGCATGCATGGGGAGGCAAGTTTAAAATTTCTTGCTTTCAAGTATACAAAATATGATGAGACTTGACGACTCCTCCTCGTCTACACTAATTTGGCACCTGGTCTCCCTTTCACAAAATAGGTTTTCACAGGAGCGCAGCCTGCGATCGGTGCCTGCCTACGCAGCCTAACACAAGAAGCAAGTGGGGGCAGTGGAAGAATGGTGTGCGATAAATGTAAGAGTTACCGTATTTACCGGTGCATAGCCCCATGGGGGTATGCAAAAATTGAGAGGTCCCATATGGGGGTATGCATTGGGGGGGGGGGGGGGGGGGGTTATGCATGGGGCATTTTTTATGTTTTTGAGAGGTGCGCAGAGGCATATTTTTTAGGTCAAAAGCACGTGTTTTAGGGCATATTTGAGGTCAAAACAGGGTTATTCTAGTACAGTACACCCCCAAGCAGGCTTATAGGCCTCTTAGCTTGGTGTGGGAGTGGCTGTGGGGACCATATGACCAGCGTTCATAGGTAGGTTCAGGTACTGTACTGTAGGTCTGGGGGTATGCCTCGGGGGGGGGGGGGGTGTGCCTTGGGGATTTTTTATGTTTTGCCAATATGGGGGTATGCATTGGGGGGTTATGCACCGGTAAATACGGTATCCATCCATTGATTGCCGACAGTTGTTTTGGAACTAGAATCGTGCGTGACGAAACGGACAAGTCAGCACAAGGTTCAGGTGTTTTCGCTGCTTTTAGGTCAGTCTAAGCTTGGCCGCTTAGTGACTCAGGACAAATGGAAAGAAGGTGCCAGGAATACAGTTGAAAGTGGTGGCAAAAAAATTGGGGAGAACAAGCTTCTTACTAGTAGAAAGACAAGGTATGTCTGTACGTGTACGTACAGTCACTGTCTGGTATTATTTAGGAGATAGGCCTACAGTCGCACAAGAAATTTCATGAACCAGTGTAATTTTTTCTCAGCCAATAAAAGACGTAGAGCACAGCGGTCAAACTTCTACGGCTAACTTTAGCTTGCCGTTCCAATAAAAAAAACCGTTTGTCTCCAGCGGCTCTCAGTGTCGAGATCTCGCCAAATTTCTTCAGTACTAAAATCGGCAAATCGGGCGTGGACCATTGGGCAATTCTAAACCTCGCAAACTCCCGAAAAGTCAAAATGGCAGAAATAAGCATACGTGATGAAGACGATGAAAATGCGCGGTAATATCCCATTATGCCGGATGATTTGTCGCGTTCTGCCGGGCCTG
This sequence comes from Epsilonema sp. ZAB3_2, assembly GCA_030247985.1. Classification (NCBI taxonomy): domain Eukaryota; kingdom Metazoa; phylum Nematoda; class Chromadorea; order Desmodorida; family Epsilonematidae; genus Epsilonema; species Epsilonema sp. ZAB3_2. The sequence continues at coordinate 11,282 of JASAMW010003635.1, forward strand.
TCTCTTTATGCCGGAAATTCTGCCTCGTTATGCCGGACGCCAAAAAGTGTTGCGTTCTGCCGGATGTTGTCGCGATATGCCGGACCAGTCGTCTCGTTATGCCGGATCTAACCATTAAGCTTGTTGTCGCGATACGCCGGACCAGGCGTCTCTTTATGCCGGAAAAAATCTCGTTATGTCAAAGACAAAGACCTAGTACAATAGTACAACCTAATGAACATACAGTACAGTATGTATGTAGACCTATTAGTGTGTACTAGTACTGTACATATGTAACGTAGGCGCTCTTAGGCTTAGGCGCTTAGGTTTCTGCATGAGGTTAGGTTTAGGCGCTTAGGCTTGACCAGAGGCTTAGGCTTAGGGTGCATAAAAAGCGAACTGAATTTTAAAATGTCGCAGCGAAATGACCAGCAACGAAAGTTCTCACGACCATGTGACCAATTCTGGACTGGCAACGAACAAAGTGAGGCAGTTCTGCGTGGACAGCTGTGCCAAGGGTTGGCCAACTGCTGCTGGACTTGTGCTTTCCAGCTGTCCAGGTCCACATGGACTGCCACACTTTGTGTTTGTGCACGTCGACAACTTTGAAATTTTTTCAAACTGTCCACACTGATTTGGAATGTTCTAGTCTATGGAGCTTGTCGCGCTCGTGGCGCAGGCGGTAAGACGGGCTGCGTCCGATCTGCCGTCCTCTGCGTCATGAGTTCCCACTCTCGCCAGGTGGGATTAAAGCGACTGGCAACCCCAGCGGCAGTATGGTGCGCCCGCTCGCTGGCTTCTAAAGGCACCAGTGCTTTCCTTCGGGTCTGCACACCCCGACCAGTGGTCGCTGATGGCTGTTCGGCTTCGTGCCAGGCCCTTCCCTGGTTCGGGCCATTGTTGGTCGTGCCTTGTGGCACTGGACTGGCCCACCATAACGGGCGTTGTTAAAGGTTCAGAGGAGACTAGGTGGGTTTCACCTACAGCCGACCCTGTGGGGTACGGTCTCGCCAAAAAAAAAAAAAAAAAAAGTCTATGGAGCTTTTCGAGCTCAGCTATGTTTTCTTTCTATTCTTTTCTCATACATCCTTGGTATGAATGAGTATGTATGTACACAAGGAAAAGCTAGGCCTAGGCATAAAGCGACAAACTACCCGGCATAACAATACAGCATTCGGCATATCGCGACGCTCCGGCATAAAGAGATTTTGTCCGGCATAACGCTACAAACCTTCCGGCATATCGCGACAACGTCCGGCACAACGAGACTCCGGCATATCGCGACAACGTACGGCCTATCGCGACAGAGCCCGGCATAACGCTACACCCGGCATAATGGCACACAATCAAATGCGCATCGGGCGTACAGGGTCGTGGGGTGTCGTGGTTTGCGTGGTTTAGCGTCTGCCAAAAGGTGACACGATTTCAGTGCTGAAGGAATTTGGCGAGATCTCGACACTGAGAGCCGCTGGAGACAAACGGTTTCTTTTATTGGAACGGCAAGCTAAAGTTAGCCGTAGAAGTTTGACCGCTGTGCTCTACGTCTTTTATTGGCTGAGAAAAAATTACACTGGTTCATGAAATTTCTTGTGCGACTATAGGTGATATATTTTGAAGTCGCAGCACTGCTGTGTGCACGTACGTATACGTAGGGTACTATGGGGTAAATCCTGCCATGGGAAAATCCGGCCACCTATGTATTTCAGGACTGCATGTCCAATGTACTTAAGCTTAGCTATTTGGTTCATCATTTTCTGAAACAGCAAGTTCACATAGGAGCTAAAGTGACCAGGTTTACTCCATGGCCGGGTTTACCCCACAGTGCAATGTCTTTACCGCCGTTGCATAGCCCCCTCCCCATGCGTAGCCCCATATCAGCCAGCAAAACATAAATAATGCCCAATGCATAGCCCCATGTTGACCTAAAAATATGCGCCTGCGCACCTCTCGAAAGACAATAAGAATAAACTGTCCCATGCATAGCCCCAGGCATTGCCCCATATTGGACCTCTCGATTTTTGCATGGGGCTATGCACCGATAAATAACGGTCATGTGTCAGTGAGTATTATGCCGCGTTCAAATAAGCGGCGTCCGCTTCCGAAAACTCGGCGATATGTGTATCTGTATGCTATGCACCGGGCCGCATTTGTCTGGGTCTGGGCTGACTGTTTGTACTTTGTTTGTAGATTCCAACCTTACGATGACTCTCAGTACAAGAAATGTCGCATATGTCGAAGTATTACGCATCAGAAGGGTGCTCATTATTGCCAAGGATGTGCTTACAAAAAAGGCATTTGCGCCATGTGTGGAACGAAGGTTATTCAGACGAAAAATTACAAGCAGACCGCCGTGTGATTGCCATTGGAAAAGGCAAAATTTTGATAAAATTCATGTTATTTACTGTTGTAGTGTGTACTTACGTTGGTGGTGTTCCTCTTCTTGAATCTTCAATCCGTGTTCATGCCTTCTTACATTACATGCTACGTATGATAAACTGTAGAGATGGGCCGAGACTCTCGGTCTCGGTCTCGGTCTCGAAAATCTCGGTCATTTTTGGCGATCTCGGTCTCGGTCTCGGTCTCGACTTTAGAATTTTCAAATTCTCGGTCTCGGTCTCGGTCTCGCAATTTTTAGGGCCTATTTTAGGCGAGACCGAGACTAGATTGAAATCGTGCTTCACAAGCAATTTTCATGCATTTCCGCTGAGATTTTAGCTGCCTATCATGAAAAAATTTCCCCTGCGGGGCGATTTTAGCCATGTACTGTAGAAAATAGAAGTGAAGCACCTATTCGCCACTGTTTTCCCCATTAAAATTTTCATAGAAAACGACCATCAGAAAAAATACAAATGAAATTCCATAAGTTTTTATACCAATGCTTAGTCTCGGTCTCGGTCTCGATCTCGGTCTCGGTCTCGACAAAATTCCCTAATCTCGGTCTCGATCTCGGTCTCGGAAAAAATTCTAAGTCTCGGTCTCGGTCTCGGTCTCGTTTTCAGCAACAATCCAGTCTCGGCCCATCTCTAATAAACTGGCACAAGTATTCGAACCTAGAGATTCAGGCGCTTTTCCAGTGTTGGCGGAGATCTGAGTCGTCGATAAATTTTTAGTAGTTCGATGGCAAAGCAAAGCAGTGGAGCAGTTTTAATAAGGCGGTGCGATAGGTCATGAAACCCGAAGAATCACCTATTCTGCGGAATTGAGGCGTGCAGAATCGAGAAGTGTGGCTTCACCTAATAAAATACAACCCCCTACTAGAGTTCCAATTTATTTGCACCCGAGCTTGAGCTAAATACAGTAAGCCAGAAAATTATGTCTATTCAAGCGTACCATAAATGAATAGCGTGCGTACATAAGTGCACGCGTTGAAGAGAGCTTCTGTTTCCTGAAGCCAAGCCTACGTACGTATCTCCTTGAAGGCGCCACCGCCGACGCTTCAATCACAATTTTCCATGGCGGGTCTCTTACGTAGTGGTGATGATATCTTTGTACGTATGTAGTACTGTATGTATGTAGTACACCGTAGTATAATACAGTGTCCGTCCACCGCAGTAGAGAAAGTGTGATCATTGTCGCCTCGACTCGGCATAATATAATGGATGAGGTGCTATCTCATTTCTGCTGTGCTTTTTTATTCGATACGAACAGGATAGGCGTCTCTATTGGGCTTCCATCATCCCACACTGATTTTGATTCGTCCTTTCATTTCTATGTAGTAGATATTGTCGTCGAGTGAAAAGCCCTTATTCATACGTAGGGAACGAAGTACCAGTTGCTTGCTGCTCCTTGTTGTTCTAGGAGATTGATAGACAAGGCGACAATTTCGAAGATGGGACTGGCTCCGCGCATATTTACCTGTGCATTGCTCGCAATTATCACATGTGAATTGGTTGAAGCTGGAATCTTTATTCCAGGTGCAGTATGTACTTTAACTCAAAAGAAAATACATTTAACACTTTATTTATGGTGGTCTTTATTTTAATGGTTTATGTACAATATAGGGTACTAGGGGGTAAACCCGGACACCTAAGCTTTTCTGAACTTGCCACTTCAACTTCAGCAAATAATGAACATGGTAGCTCATTTGAAAGAGGCGAGTGGTCAAGGAATCGATTGGAAGAATACTTGTCTCAATCGGTCCTATGGTTGCTGAGCTATACTAGGTGTCCGGATTTACCCCTGTGTGCGGATTTACCCCCACAGTATCTATATTTTTTATAGTTAACGCCAATGCTGACGATATTTTCAAACGACAAGATCTGTCGCAAAAGCGGCTAAAACCGTCGGAGAAAGCGAATCTCGATAGTGAAGACGATCTTTTCCTATGCTGGAAGCAGATGGCTTGGTTGGAGGCAGAGATGAATACAGTTCTCTCCAGCTCAGTCCTGAATTCCCGGAAGAAATACGAGCAGTTGGGCCGATTAACTGACATCAGACGTCATATTCTTGAAGCCTGTACTTTGAAATGAATAATTATTTGTATATAAGATAAGATATTACGTTACGTAGTACTCTTGCAGTGCAGCGGTCACTCAGCCTAACGTCCTTTTCGCTATTTTACAAACCATATGCTCCATGGCATTTTCCATTGCAAGTGAGCAAAATTTGTTAGATGAAGAAGACAAGAAATGGGAATGAAGAACAGAAACTGATAAAACGAGTCCGGTTCCGGTATGCAATGGGACCATGTATTTTCATTCTGTACAGCTTAGTTAGGGTACTATGGGGTAAACCCGGCCATGGGAAAATCTGGCCACTTAAGTGTAAGTTTCAGGGCTGCATATCTCAGCAAACAATGGTCCGATTGAGACAAATGTTTTATCATGCGCTTTCTTGAGCTCTCTCTCAAATGAGCCATTTGGTTCATCATTTGCTGAAACAGCAAGTTCAAAGGAGTTTAGGTGGCCGGGTTAACCCACAGTACCCTATGTATTCTCTTGAACCAGCGAACTGGATTATAAGGATTATCTTCTGAGAATTTTGTTTGGCGATATTTTCTCTAACACCAAATATAGGCTACATTACATGCCATGAGAGATGCGACCCTCGTTAGTAATCCGCTGGGCCCGTTTGCACAAAACTTTAGCCGGCCGGTTAACTGGCCAGTTGGCGCGAAAATGGAAATTTTGAATTGCTCAAAGAAAGCCAGTCAAATCCAAGCCGGCCGGTTATTTCAACCGCCCGGTTAACCGCCCGGTTGGCAGGCCGGTCAAAAGTTGGTTTGCACAAAGAAAATAACCAGCCATATAACCGGCCGACTGTAACCTACCTCGGGAGGTAGATTTGGCGGTGAGTTACCAACAAATACGCATTGAATGCAGTATGTCGTAGAGCAATACGTAACTGAACGAAGGGCCGCAAAAAACA
>JASAMW010003636.1:0-19590 GCA_030247985.1 Epsilonema sp. ZAB3_2
ATCACTTGCAGAAAAAATGTTGGTGCGTACACAAATTTCTCTCAACCACCAGTGTAAAAATGTGTATAGGAAAGAAAAAGTAAAAAATCAATTTATTGGCTAGGTACATACGTGTACTGTAAAGTTTGAAGTATTACCCGATCGGGTGATACAAACAAATTCTACCAATTTGCTTGGGTCGTATTTGATATCGAGTTATATTCGAGAGCATCGGGTTATACACTAAACTTTACAGTAGGTACAGTACCTCCTTCATCGATCGGTGTAATGAAGCAGTCATCTTTTTGCCGTGAAGGACCAACGGCTCTTGCATCCAGATGTCCCTTGGCACCATTTGTCAGTATGGTAAACGTTACAGGTTTGTTCTGCAAGCGAACAATAAAGACTCGAACCTTCACCTTACTGCACAATACGTACTTATTTATTTCCTGACTAGTTGAGTATTGGCCACAAGCTCTCCTCTTGTTCGTTTTCGTGTCCCGGCCCCAACCCAGCCAAACATCAAAGTTGCACGTTCATCTATGCTAACCGGATAAGAAAAGTTCGGAACTCGTGGCCTTAAAAAAAGTTTGCGGGCTGGGACGACTTGAGTAAAGGACACACCCTCAGGCCACGCTCCATTATAACTCAACTAGTGAGATTCCTCAAGTTCCCAAAAGAACAACAGTGGGAGTATATAAAACATACCGGAACGCCCCACATCCGGAAGCATGGCCACTGTCAGTTTCTTTGCTTCTCCGGTAGAGGGTGAAAACGAAGACCTTGAAGGGGGAGTCGGGAATGTGCTTGTCGTCAAACTTGATGGCGACTTGGTACTCGCCCGGCTTGGACACTGTGTACAGCAGCCAACAGTTGCCGTCTTTGTGGTCTTTGAAATCGATCTTTGCTTTCGATGGTCCTTTGATGGCAACGCTCAAATTGCCAGCGCCAGCTTCACGCGTGTAGATGTTGAAAAGCAGCTGCAAATTTTTAGAAAGAATGAACGAATGCCATGAAAGCTGAAAGGTGAAATTAGCCTGACACGCCAGGAAATCGAACCGGACCTCTCGCATTCCAGGCTAGCGCCCTAACCATTGAACTACTATACCTACTATACATACGTATACAGTAACTAAGTACACCTCGACGATCTCAGCTATATTTAATCTTCCTTCCATTAAACAATTAGCGCAAAATTACTACCATCTGTAAGTCGTAGAACTGGAAAACTTACCAGGCGCACCGACTTCTCCCCTCGTCAAACCGGAACCTCCAGCTTTAACCTTATGGGCGCCTCCCTCTTTAAACGGGCCGACCGTAAACTGGAACGGACTGCCTGCAAGCAATAACAAAGCCCCTTATCAATACTGTTCTATGCGACACCCCCTTTAACCCTGTCTTAGCCCATACCGAAAATCATCATCGTCTCGTCAGAAGAAGTCAACAATATCCCAAACCGTTGCGGCGCGCCAAACATGCAAAAGTTTGTACGGGTGCATAATGCCAGCAAGAAAGCTCCCATCGGCTGACTTCTTAGACGATGCTTTTCGGGGGATACGGTTATTTGGTTGCGGACATTTCGTTGCGGCGGTGATCATTTCGTACGCGAGCAACTTTCGTTGCGGGTACTTTCGTTGCGGGGTTTTCGTTGCGGACATTTCGTTGCGGTCGTCGTCGGGTCATTTCGTAACGAGAACTTTCGTTGCCATGCACTTCGTTTCAGGCTAGGCTTAGGCTTAGGTAAATCTCGCAACGAAAATGACCAGCAACGAAAGTTCTCGTTACGAAATGACCAGACGACGACCGCAACGAAATGTCCGCAACGAAAACACCGCAACGAAAGTACCCGCAACGAAAGTTCTCGTTACGAAGTGACCGCGGCAACGAAATGTCCGCAACGAAACGTCCGTAACCAAAAACCAGCAACGAAGTGACCGTGAACCCTTTTCGGTAGGGGTTAATAATTAACGCCTACCCGACACGTGCTGTCCCTTGTGCAGGACGCTGATGGTGTGGAGGCCGATCGATTCCGGGGTGAAGCGGATGATGAACTGCGAGTCGGATTGGTCCGCCACGGTGACATCCTCCGATTTGCCTTCTGGTGTCAGCAGCTTCGCATTCAGATCCATCGCGTTCGTATTCGGCAGCTTCAGGCAGAGTTCGCATTCCTACAAAAAATACAAAATTAAAGTACAGTAGTCCATAAAATCTACAATGACAACGACACCATAATGATGGGCCATTCAGATAGGAGATATTCCGCTGGGCGTACGCTCGGGAGCGTCCATGGCTCGGCTCGACGTACGCAAAGGCACGCACGGGCAGCCATGGATGTGCCGTACGTGTTCCGAGTGCATTTCCTTTCAATGTGAATGAGCCATGAAGCTCATGAGAGCAATATGAAAGATCGCCGCGGGGTGGTCACCATGATTGAGCGACACATTTTTACGTTTCGTCTGCTTGATAATTCACAACTACTGTACGTACAATACATTCGAGGACACTATTGAGTTTGAGGGCTACTAAAATACGCAAATGCCAATTAGCAGATTTGTGGTTACGGTATGTACCTGCCCAGCGTTGACGGAATTTGCCTGGTTCCGTTTCTTGGACACCCCCTCTTTCACCATCCCAACGCCAGCACCCTGACACGAAATCGTGAATGGGCTGCCTAAAAAAACACAAGAAAAGTCGGAAAACGTGCGAAGCCTCGGGGTTACGGTATCATTTGGAAACACATATAATTTTGCAATACAGCGCGGTGGTGGAAAATATCTGCTATCCAGGGCTACAAATACGTACAGGACCTCACCGCAGCAGGCATTACGCTTGGAATAAAAATAAGACAAGATACGGAAAAGCTTTGGCAGGATTGGTAGCTAAAACAATCAGAGCAAATAAAATAAATTAGTCATTTTTGTGACAGGACATAAAAGCGACCTTTATCTGTTCCTGTCTAGCGAAAAGGAAAGTAACCCATGGAGGAACATAGTTATTAATCAAAAAGTCGTCTAGCGAAAAAATACGACTGATAAGCCAGCAATTGACATTTTACCAGCTAGTACCACCATAAAAACGAGAAAGGTAAGCTCGGGCATTCCTCTCCCAACTAGTAACTACCATGACTATCCTAAAACTTCATCAGCCCAATAAGCCAACAGCACTGTACTGTACCCTATGGGTGCTACTCAGAACCAGAATCATTGTGCCTATTTTGGGCTCGTGAAAAACTGACGGCCAACCGGAAAAGGAGTGGCAGAAAAAAAGTCGAATAAAGTCGCCGCTCAACACTATTGTCCCGAACACCGTGCACAGACAGCAATACACCTATGTACATATGTACTGTAGGATGGGGAATTTTGGAATGACAGACCATAAATTTGTGGGACAAGTGAGATTCATTTTCATTCTGTTGGAACAAAACAACTTTTTGCACAGTCCGTTTGAACGAATGCAAAAGGTGGGATCATAATTTCGGGTTAATCCCAAAATTTCGCGCCCTACAGTACTGCAAAAAGTTGGCGAGTGGGTGCGTCGAGTATCAAAAGTTGGGACAGAGATAATTCTTTTTGGCCAAGTTTACTGACACAGCGGAATCAGCGGGAGGGAGCGATAAAAAATGAGGACAATTTTTCAAACAGGATAACGACATTATCCCCCCTGCCTTTATTACCCCGTAGTCGAATAGGAACCCAAAGAATAAAGGGGTATCGGCGCGGTAATTGAGCAGAAAAGACAATCAAACAACAGGAACACCACAGAAACCAGCAGAGGTAAAAAGAGATTGGATGGGGGCAAAAATGTCAAACAACCACACAGACAACAACCCCATAAAATCAACTGCCTTACCACAAGAAAAACCTCGATCCAAACGTACATTACGTATTGTAAGGCTTCGTGTATAACTTCTTGCAAATAACCCACCCCTATTTGGTGAACAACAATTTTTATTCTCCCTCATCACCTTTGGCCTATTGCATAACCCCTCGAATTGGAGATAACGTGCGTACGTTTTTCTCCCCCGAGGTTATATACGAAGCTTTACAAAATTCACGAAGAGGTGCCGTATGATACGTTGGTGTACTAATTTTATTTTATTTTTACCCTGATGATGACAATCTTGACAGGACAAATAACCTCGTAAAAGTAGCAGCGGGTGCACTGGTAAATTTATGTTTATTCTGGCCGTCATAATACATACAATAGTTCAGAGAGGCAGGGAGATGGATAGCTTTTCATGGACACCGCGACAGTGAACCGTCCCAAGGTCCTTTAAAACTGCCGAGTGGCATTACTGAAATCTGTCGCATTTTGATTAAGGCAAGTTTCTGAGTCGTGTGAGAGTCTGACTATTGAACCACACCCTCATATTTCACATTCCTTTCGGTTCATAAATAAGTACTACAACACATGGAATGATGCAAAAAACCGCATCTCAAAATTCGCCTCGTTGACGAGTTATAGATGCGCAAACCCTTCCTACCCATTTTAAGGCGAAAATTACATAAAATGCATTCTTTTTAGTTCCAGTGGACGCAGCCGGCTGAAATTTTGTACACACATACCCCCTAGCCCTCCTAGGGAAATTTTAGCCTTCTAGCCCTCTTCACACTGGAGTTATGCGTTTTACTCATTTCATCAAACTGGCTAGATTTTTTTAGGTTATATGCCTATAGCTCATTAGTACATACCGCCCTCTGAAAATTTTTATCCCTTTAGGTAAACCATTATAGTTTTCGAAAATACAAAAAGAAAAAATTCGGTAGTGTCCATAAAAAGACGTCCTCATGAATAGTGAAAAATTCAGGAATTTTCCCGCCTTTTTCTATTATTCAAGATAAATGAGCTACCACTGAGCTTCTTCTAAAAAGTAACCTATCTTTATGTAGAATTTGATGTAGACTTCAAAAATAAATTAGTTTTTCAAAAAATTTAACCCTACCCAAAATTCTCAAAAATATCTCAAAAATATACTACTTTTGCACAATTATATGCTAGGGGTTAAATTTTTTTGAAAAACTAATTTTATTTTTGAAATCTACATCAAATTCTACATAAGATAGGTTACTTTTTAGGAAGAAGCTCCAGTGGTATTGCTCATTTATCTTGAATAATAGAAAAAGCTGGAAAATTTTTTCATTTTTCACTATTCATGAGGACCGTTCTCTTTTGCCACTACCGAATTTTTTCTTTTTGTATTATCGAAAACTATAATGGGTTACCCTAAAGGGATAAAAATTTTCAGAGCGGCGTACTGTATCTAATGAGCTATAGGCATATAACCTAAAAAAATCTAGCCCCAGTTTGCATGGAAATTGACTGTAAAACGCCATAACTCCAGTGTGAAGAGGGCTAGAAGGCTAAAATTTCCCTGCAGGTAGGGTCCCATAGGGGGTATGTGTGTACAAAATTTCAGCCGGCTGCGTCCACTGGAACCTAAAAAAGAATGCATTTTATGTAATTTTCGCCTTAAAATAGGTCAGGAGGGTTTCGCATCTATAACTCGTCAACGTGGGCTAATTTTGATATGCGTTTTTTTGCATTCGATTCCCCATGTGTTGTAGTACTTATTTATGAACCGAATAGGAAATGCGAAATTTTGAGGGTGTCCGTGAACAATGCACACACCAGGGAAATCTTGCCTTAATTACACAAAACTCAAGATCCGTTCAATCAAAGCCGAAGCGCCGCGCTAAGAGAAGGTATAATACTAATGGAGAAAAATTTGGCAAGAAAGGGGAAAAATTGGGCCAACTACCGAAAAAATCCCATCCATATTTTTACATTCATACAGAAGCACGTTTTAACTCATAAAAACTGCTGACATCATGAAGATCAAAAAATTGAAAATAATCGAAATCATGCTTTTGAATTGAACCATTTATCCCAAGCAACCTTATCCTATCTATCCAACAGCCGCGCACACATCAAATCGACAAAGGAAAAGGCCACACTACGCATGTATAAATCAAACTACACGCCACGCATCTAGCAGTTGGTTGAAGGACAAATTACCGTATACCTACCTGGCACATGATGATCTGCGAATTTCACTCCCAGTACGTAGAGGCCTGGCTCTGTGGGCTTGTAGAGGATTTTGCAGGTGCCATCCTTGTTGTCTTTGCACTGAATTTCGGCTTTTGACGGTCCTTCCAAACTCACGCTAAGGCCGCCATAACCTGTCAAAATTCACAGAGGAAAGTCGGCAAAGCATGAAAAAAGTATCTATACCCGCTCGGCTTTTTTCATACATATCGCAGTGCTCTGACGCTCAAGAGACAAAATAGAATATTGAAATCATACAATGCGTCCTGCGCCTTTCAGGCCTGCCCTCGGCACCCCGCTACCTACCACTGAGCCACGGCACGCCTCCTCACTTCTCACTCCCTACAAGTCGGTATGCCTGTCTGTGTTCCCCCAACTTATTACCCCACAAGCTCGACCTCCAACCACTCATCTATTTATACCTCCGCAATCTACACTTAGCACAGCGCGCCTACCCTCTTTCTTAAGTCCCAAGTCTGTGCGGTCGAAAAAAAGACGTGTGCAACCCTAGCGAGAGGTACAAGAGTAGGAGTTTGAGATAGCTGTGAAGTCGGAAGATGGTGTTGTGTGCTAGAGGGGCGTAATCCGCGCTACGTGTCGCTCACGACTGCCGCCAATTTTCAGCCGCTTCTCTTGTGCTTACATTCTGCCCACGAAATACGAGTAGGATGCTCATACCTGCGTTCCTGTGTCCAGACGAATTCGTTGACTGCTGCGTCTGCGCCTTTCGAGTCCGACGCCCACTTCACTTTGTCCGCGTTGCCCCTTCCTTCTCGCCACGTGATGCGAAGGGGGCGCTGGGCAGGGCGTCCCGCGCTTCTCACCGACACCAAATGCTCGCCCACCTCCCGCGGGGTGAAGGAGATGCCTGAAAAACCGGACAGAAGCACTCCCTAAAACAGGCACAAAGAAAGGGGTTTCCACATGATCAACAAGGCCGACCCCACCCCGCCGGTCGAGGATTAGCGTGTTTCACATGAATCAAAAAGGCCGGTCGGTCCATTTTTCGTCAAGCCCAAGCATCGGACGGAAGGACGAGCCTTTGTTTCCTCCCTCTTGAGTGGTCAAAAGAAGATTAGGGTCAGCGTGGGAGGGAGCAACATCCTATTTGCTCAAGAGGATGGCGAAGGGCTTCGGCCAATTTGTGTTTCTCATGTTTGTCCGGCCCACTTATGTTTCGGTCCGACCAGTCGGCCGCCCAAGAACATGTGGAAACCCTTAGAGCGAGGTGTGTAATATCGCGAGTGTATGCAGGTATAACTTTCATACTCAAACTTGAAATTCAAACGAAACTCGTGCTGTCCATTTTGTAACAGCCGATTAGGCTAATAACCACAACCCACAACGGAGTTTTGACTTCTTTGATTAGATTGGTTCAGTCAAATGCGGCTATATATGTATGGGGTACTATACGCCATGGAATCCGGTCACCAACGTAAGTTTCCAGGCTGCCTATCTTATCAACTACGTATGCACTGATTGACATAATACTATTTTATCAATCGATTCCTTGAACTCTCCTCTTTCAAATGAGCTACTCTATTTGGTTCATCATTTCCTAAAACAGGAAGTTGAAAGGCGAGTAGGTGGCCGGCTTTACCCCACAGTACCTAACATATGTACTTTAAAACTGCCTCGGCATAAGCCTAATCGACCCATGGATATGCATGAATTCGTTAAAACACAGACTTAAATATTCTTATGAAGATACCGCCTGCTTGCCACATAAATATTCATTATGAGCAGCTGTTTTTCACCCCGCTGCTCCCAAGACACTTATTTTGTTCAAAATTGACTTCGCACAACAACGCTCACTGTCGTAAAATACAGCGCCAGCAATTTTTTGGCGCCTAGCCTCAGGCAAACTTTCAGCAGGAATACCGTAGTTTAGGCGACTGTACCCTTGAAAAAGGACGCAGAAACATATTTGCACAAAAAACAAACTGGCAAAGACAGGATGATCAAATGAATAATGACTAAAGGCATGATCACCGCCAACAACAACCTTTGTTTCCTTTGTTGCCTGTCAAGCGAATAAACAATTACAGGGTTTCGCCAGATTTTTTCATATAGTACTAACAATACCCAAATACGAAAAGGGCGCAACACAATTACCGTATTTACCGGAGATAACCCCCCCCCCCCAAGCACCCCCCCCCCCCCCCCAAGCATACCCCCATATTGGCAAAACATAAAAAATGCCCAATGCATAACCCCCCCTATGCATACCCCCATATGTACTGTACAGACCTGAACCTACCATGTAGCTGTCATATAGTGCCCATAGCCCCCCACACCAAGCTAAGATGCCTATAAGCCTGCTTGGGGTGTATCTAGAATAACCGTGTTTTGACCCAGCCCTAAAACACGTGCTTTTGACCTAAAAAATATGCCTCTCGCACCTCTCAAAAACAAAAAAATGCCCCATGCAAACCCCCCCCCCCCCCCCCCCCAAGCATAACCCCCCCCCCCCCCCCCTATGCATACCCCCATATGGGACCTCTCAATTTTTGCATACCCCCATGGGGCTATGCACCGGTAAATACGGTACTACCTTACCCAAGTGTCCTTCGTCAATTTTTCTGATGAAACACGGCTCCTCAATGCCTGAAGGACTCTTAATCGAGGCGCTTAACCCTTTAATGTCCGGCTCGGAAATTTTCAGCGAAACCTCGCTCGTGCTTCCAACGGACAACTGAGCTCTTTTTCTACCCTCGCCTAAAAAAGAAACCAAAACGTAAAGTACCACGCATCCTTCACAAATTGAGATACACCGCTAGGCATTCTAATGCTTAGCGTATATGTAAGCCTAAAATATTTAGCAGCTCGCATTGAAATTGCTGCTATTGCTTTATATGAAGCTTTTTTAGTTCGAAAACGCATTTTTTTGTGATTGGGGGAAAAACAAATTCAGGGGGACCAAAGCCAAAAAACGGCTATAAAAGATTAAGATAGCTAACCGTACCCTTATACGCGCCGTGAAAGGCGAGCCGTGAATATCCCTTTCGGCGAACTTCACGTGAACTTTGTACAATAAATTTTTGACCATCCTAAAAGAATCATATATACCCCTTAGCCCTTCCTACAACAACTTTCATCAGAATAAAAAAAAAAATTTGACGAAGGACACTTGGGTAAGGTAACACCTACATAACTGTGACCAGCGCAAAGCAGAAAGGGAAAAACAAGAAGTTGAAAGGACTGAAAGGATAGGAGGGATAGGAGAAAGAGAGGGGGGGAAGTATTATGGATGGGGCATTTTTTTATATATGTTTTTTAGAGAGGTGCGCAGAGTTTGGCATTATTTTTTAGGTATAGGACGTGTTTTAGGGCATAATTGAGGTCAAAACACGGTTATTCTAGTACAATACACCCCCAAGCAGGCTTATAGGGGGCATTTAGCTTGGTGTGGGAGTGGCTATGGGCACTATATGACCAGCTTACATAGGTAGGTTCAGGTACTGTAAGTACATATGGGGGTATGCATAGGGGGGGTTATGCATTGGGCATTTTTTATGTTTTGCCAATATGGGGGTATGCATTGGGGGGGGGGGGGGGGTTATGATTGGGGGGGGGGGTTATCTACCGGTAATACGGTAATTGGTGTTTGTCGCCCTTTTCGTATTTGGGTATTGTTAGTACTATATGAAAAAACTCTGGCGAAACCCTGTAATTGTTTATTCGACTTGACAGTGTGCAACAAAGGAAACAAAGGTCTGTCTTGTTGTTGTCTGGTTGAATCAGTGCCTTTAGTCATTATTCATTTGATCATCCTGTCTTTGCCAAGTTTGGTTTTTTGTGCAAAATATGTTTCTGCGTCCTTTTTTCAAGGGTACAGTTCGCCTAAACTACGGTATTCCTGCTGAAAGTTTGCCTGAGGCTAGGCGCCAAAAAATTGCTGGCGCTGTATTTTACGACAGTGAGCGTTGTTGTGCGAAGTCAATTTTGAACAAAATAAGTGTCTTGGGAGCAGCGGGGTGAAAAACAGCTGCTCATAATGAATATTTATGTCGGCAAGCAGGCGGTATCTTCATAAGAATATTTAAGTCTGTGTTTTAACGAATTCATGCATATCCATGGGTCGATTAGGCTTATGCCGAGGCAGTTTTAAAGTACATATGTTAGGTACTGTGGGGTAAAGCCGGCCACCTACTCGCCTTTCAACTTCCTGTTTTAGGAAATGATGAACCAAATAGAGTAGCTCATTTGAAAGAGGAGAGTTCAAGGAATCGATTGATAAAATAGTATTATGTCAATCAGTGCATACGTAGTTGATAAGATAGGCAGCCTGGAAACTTACGTTGGTGACCGGATTTCCCATGGTCGTGTTTACCCCATAGTACCCCATACATATATAGCCGCATTTGACTGAACCAATCTAATCAAAGAAGTCAAAACTCCGTTGTGGGTTGTGGTTATTAGCCTAATCGGCTGTTACAAAATGGACAATGCACGAGTTTCGTTTGAATTTCAAGTTTGAGTATGAAAGTTATACCTGCATACACTCGCGATATTACACACCTCGCTCTAAGGGTTTTCCACATGATTCTTGGGCGGCCGACTGGTCGGACCGAAACATAAGTGGGCCGGACCAAACATGAGAAACACAAATTGGCCGAAGCCCTTCGCCATCCTCTTGAGCAAATAGGATTGTTGCTCCCTCCCCCACGCTGACCCTAATCTTCTTTGTGACCACTCAAGAGGGAGGAAACAAAGGCTCGTCCTTTCCGTCCGATGTCTTGGGCTTGGACGAAAAAGTCCGGACCGACCGGCCTTTTTGATTCATGTGAAACACGCTAATCCTTCGACCGGCCGGCCGGTCCGGTCCGGTCCGGCCTTGTTGATTCATGTGGAAACCCCTTTCTTTGTGCCTGTTTTTTAGAGAGGCAGTGCTTCTGTCCGGTCTTTTCAGGCATCTCCTTCACCCCGCGGGAGGTGGGCGAGCATTTGGTGTCGGTGAAGAAGCGCGGGACGCTCCTGCCCAGCGCCCCCTTTCGCATCCACGTCGGCGAGAAGGAAGTGGGCAACGCGGACAAAGTGAAAGTGAGCGGCGTCGGACTCGAACAGGCGCAGACGCAGCAGTTCAACGAATTCGTCGTGGACACCAGGAACGCAGGTATGAGCATACCTACTACGTAATTTCGTGGGCAGTTTAGATGTAAGCACAAGAGAAGCGGTCTGAAAAATTGGGCGGCCAGTGCGTGAGTCGAACACGTAGCGCAGTACGGGATTACGCCCCTCTTAGCACACAACACCATCTTCTGACTTCACAGCTTAATTTCTCAAACTCCTACTCTTGTACCTCTCGCTAGGGTTGCACACGTTCTTTTTTTGACCGCACAGACTTGCGGCACTTTTTGTAAGAAAGAGGGTAGGCGCGCTGATGGCTAAGTGGTAGATTGCGGAGGTATAAATAGATGAGTGGTTGGAGGTTCGAGTCTTGTGGGGTAAATAAGTTGGGAGGAACACAGACAGGCATACCGTACTTGTAGGGGAGTTTGTAGAAAGTGAGGAGGCGTGCACGTGGCTCAGTGGTAGGTAGCGGGGTGATACGCGAGGGGTTCGAGGCCTAAAAGGCGCAGGACAAGCATATGTATGTATTATGCAATATTTCTATTTTGTACTACTTGAGCGTCGTAGAGCACTGCGTATTGATGTAATTGAAAAAAGCCGAGCGGGTATAGATACTTTTTTCATGCTTTGCTGACTTTCCTCTGTGAATTTTGACAGGTTATGGCGGCCTTAGCGTGAGTTTGGAAGGACCGTCAAAAGCCGAAATTCAGTGCAAAGACAACAAGGATGGCACCTGCAAAATCCTCTACAAGCCCACAGAGCCAGGCCTCTACGTACTGGGAGTGAAATTCGCAGATCATCATGTGCCAGGTAGGTATACGGTAATTTGTCCTTCAACCAACTGCTGAGATGCGTGGCGTGTAGTTTGATTTATTACATGCGTTAGTTGTGGCCTTTTCCTTTGTCGATTTGATGTGTGTCGCGGCTGTTGGATAGATAGGATAAGGTTGCTTTGGGATAAATTGGTTCAATTCAAAAGCATGATTTCGATTATTTTCAATTTTTTGATCTTCATGATGTCAGCAGTTTTTATGAGTTAAAACGTGCTTCTGTATGAATGTAAAAATATGGATGGGATTTTTTCGGTAGTTGGCCCAATTTTTCCCCTTTCTTGCCAAATTTTTCTCCATTAGTATTATACCTTCTCTTAGCGCGGCGCTTCGGCTTTGATTGAACGGATCTTGAGTTTTGTGTAATTAAGGCAAGATTTCCCTGGTGTGTGCATTGTTCACGGACACCCTCAAAATTTCGCATTTCCTATTCGGTTCATAAATAAGTACTACAACACATGGGGAATCGAATGCAAAAAACCGCATCTCAAAATTCGCCCTCGTTGACGAGTTATAGATGCGCAAACCCTCCTGACCTATTTTAAGGCGAAAATTACATAAAATGCATTCTTTTTAGGTTCCAGTGGACGCAGCCGGCTGAAATTTTGTACACACATACCCCCTATGGGACCCTACCTGCAGGGAAATTTTTAGCCTTCTAGCCCTCTTCACACTGGAGTTATGGCGTTTTACAGTCAATTTCCATGCAAACTGGGGCTAGATTTTTTTAGGTTATATGCCTATAGCTCATTAGATACAGTACCGGCCGCTCTGAAAATTTTTATCCCTTTAGGTAACCCATTATAGTTTTCGATAATACAAAAAGAAAAAATTCGGTAGTGGTCCATGAAAGAGAACGGTCCTCATGAATAGTGAAAAATGCAGGAAAAATTTTCCCGCCTTTTTCTATTATTCAAGATAAATGAGCAATACCACTGGAGCTTCTTCCTAAAAAGTAACCTATCTTATGTAGAATTTGATGTAGATTTCAAAAATAAAATTAGTTTTTCAAAAAAATTTAACCCCTAGCATATAATTGTGCAAAAGTAGTATATTTTTGAGATATTTTTGAGAATTTTGGGTAAGGGTTAAATTTTTTTGAAAAACTAATTTTATTTTTGAAGTCTACATCAAATTCTACATAAGATAGGTTACTTTTTAGGAAGAAGCTCCAGTGGTATTGCTCATTTATCTTGAATAATAGAAAAAGGCGGGAAAATTTTTCCTGAATTTTTCACTATTCATGAGGACCGTTCTCTTTCATGGACCACTACCGAATTTTTTCTTTTTGTATTTTCGAAAACTATAATGGTTTACCTAAAGGGATAAAAATTTTCAGAGCGGCCGGTACTGTATCTAATGAGCTATAGGCATATAACCTAAAAAAATCTAGCCCCAGTTTGTATGGAAATTGACTGTAAAACGCCATAACTCCAGTGTGAAGAGGGCTAGAAGGCTAAAAATTTCCCTGCAGGTAGGGTCCCATAGGGGGTATGTGTGTACAAAATTTCAGCCGGCTGCGTCCACTGGAACCTAAAAAGAATGCATTTTATGTAATTTTCGCCTTAAAATGGGTCAGGAGGGTTTGCGCATCTATAACTCGTCAACGAGGGCGAATTTTGAGATGCGGTTTTTTGCATTCGATTCCCCATGTGTTGTAGTACTTATTTATGAACCGAACAGGAATGTGAAATATTGAGGGTGTCCGGCCTTCAATAGTCAGACTCTCACACGACTCAGAAAACTTGCCTTAATCAAAATGCGCACAGATTTCAGTCAATGCCACTCGGCAGTTTTACAAGGACCTTGGGACGGTCTTCACTGTCGCGGTGTTCCATGAAAAGCTATCCATCTCCCTGCCTCTCTGAACTATTGTATGTATTATGACGGCCAGAATAAACATAAATTTACCAGTGCACCCGCTGCTACTTTTACGAGGTTATTTGTCCTGTCAAGATTGTCATCATCAGGGTAAAAATAAAATAAAATTAGTACACCAACGTATCATACGGCACCTCTTCGTGAATTTTGTAAAGCTTCGTATATAACCTCGGGGGAGAAAAACGTACGCACGTTATCTCCAATTCGAGGGGTTATGCAATAGGCCAAAGGTGATGAGGGAGAATAAAAATTGTTGTTCACCAAATAGGGGTGGGTTATTTGCAAGAAGTTATACACGAAGCCTTACAATACGTAATGTACGTTTGGATCGAGGTTTTTCTTGTGGTAAGGCAGTTGATTTTATGGGGTTGTTGTCTGTGTGGTTGTTTGACATTTTTGCCCCCATCCAATCTCTTTTTACCTCTGCTGGTTTCTGTGGTGTTCCTGTTGTTTGATTGTCTTTTCTGCTCAATTACCGCGCCGATACCCCTTTATTCTTTGGGTTCCTATTCGACTACGGGGTAATAAAGGCAGGGGGGATAATGTCGTTATCCTGTTTGAAAAATTGTCCTCATTTTTTATCGCTCCCTCCCGCTGATTCCGCTGTGTCAGTAAACTTGGCCAAAAAGAATTATCTCTGTCCCAACTTTTGATACTCGACGCACCCACTCGCCAACTTTTGCAGTACTGTAGGGCGCGAAATTTTGGGATTAACCCGAAATTATGATCCCACCTTTTGCATTCGTTCAAACGGACTGTGCAAAAAGTTGTTTTGTTCCAACAGAATGAAAATGAATCTCACTTGTCCCACAAATTTATGGTCTGTCATTCCAAAATTCCCCATCCTACAGTACATATGTACATAGGTGTATTGCTGTCTGTGCACGGTGTTCGGGACAATAGTGTTGAGCGGCGACTTTATTCGACTTTTTTTCTGCCACTCCTTTTCCGGTTGGCCGTCAGTTTTTCACGAGCCCAAAATAGGCACAATGATTCTGGTTCTGAGTAGCACCCATAGGGTACAGTACAGTGCTGTTGGCTTATTGGGCTGATGAAGTTTTAGGATAGTCATGGTAGTTACTAGTTGGGAGAGGAATGCCCGAGCTTACCTTTCTCGTTTTTATGGTGGTACTAGCTGGTAAAATGTCAATTGCTGGCTTATCAGTCGTATTTTTTCGCTAGACGACTTTTTGATTAATAACTATGTTCCTCCATGGGTTACTTTCCTTTTCGCTAGACAGGAACAGATAAAGGTCGCTTTTATGTCCTGTCACAAAAATGACTAATTTATTTTATTTGCTCTGATTGTTTTAGCTACCAATCCTGCCAAAGCTTTTCCGTATCTTGTCTTATTTTTATTCCAAGCGTAATGCCTGCTGCGGTGAGGTCCTGTACGTATTTGTAGCCCTGGATAGCAGTTATTTTCCACCACCGCGCTGTATTGCAAAATTATATGTGTTTCCAAATGATACCGTAACCCCGAGGCTTCGCACGTTTTCCGACTTTTCTTGTGTTTTTTTAGGCAGCCCATTCACGATTTCGTGTCAGGGTGCTGGCGTTGGGATGGTGAAAGAGGGGGTGTCCAAGAAACGGAACCAGGCAAATTCCGTCAACGCTGGGCAGGTACATACCGTAACCACAAATCTGCTAATTGGCATTTGCGTATTTTAGTAGCCCTCAAACTCAATAGTGTCCTCGAATGTATTGTACGTACAGTAGTTGTGAATTATCAAGCAGACGAAACGTAAAAATGTGTCGCTCAATCATGGTGACCACCCCGCGGCGATCTTTCATATTGCTCTCATGAGCTTCATGGCTCATTCACATTGAAAGGAAATGCACTCGGAACACGTACGGCACATCCATGGCTGCCCGTGCGTGCCTTTGCGTACGTCGAGCCGAGCCATGGACGCTCCCGAGCGTACGCCCAGCGGAATATCTCCTATCTGAATGGCCCATCATTATGGTGTCGTTGTCATTGTAGATTTTATGGACTACTGTACTTTAATTTTGTATTTTTTGTAGGAATGCGAACTCTGCCTGAAGCTGCCGAATACGAACGCGATGGATCTGAATGCGAAGCTGCTGACACCAGAAGGCAAATCGGAGGATGTCACCGTGGCGGACCAATCCGACTCGCAGTTCATCATCCGCTTCACCCCGGAATCCATCGGCCTCCACACCATCAGCGTCCTGCACAAGGGACAGCACGTGTCGGGTAGGCGTTAAATTATTAACCCCTACCGAAAAGGGTTCACGGTCACTTCGTTGCTGGTTTTTGGTTACGGACGTTTCGTTGCGGACATTTCGTTGCCGCGGTCACTTCGTAACGAGAACTTTCGTTGCGGGTACTTTCGTTGCGGTGTTTTCGTTGCGGACATTTCGTTGCGGTCGTCGTCTGGTCATTTCGTAACGAGAACTTTCGTTGCCGGTCATTTCGTTGCGAGATTTACCTAAGCCTAAGCCTAGCCTGCAACGAAGTGCATGGCAACGAAAGTTCTCGTTACGAAATGACCAGACGACGACCGCAACGAAATGTCCGCAACGAAAACCCCGCAACGAAAGTACCCGCAACGAAAGTTCTCGTTACGAAATGATCACCGCCGCAACGAAATGTCCGCAACCAAATAACCGTATCCCCCGAAAAGCATCGTCTAAGAAGTCAGCCGATGGAGCTCTTGCTGGCATTATGCACCCGTACAAACTTTTGCATGTTTGGCGCGCCGCAACGGTTTGAGATATTGTTGACTTCTTCTGACGAGACGATGATGATTTTCGGTATGGGCTAAGACAGGGTTAAAGGGGGTGTCGCATAGAACAGTATTGATAAGGGGCTTTGTTATTGCTTGCAGGCAGTCCGTTCCAGTTTACGGTCGGCCCGTTTAAAGAGGGAGGCGCCCATAAGGTTAAAGCTGGAGGTTCCGGTTTGACGAGGGGAGAAGTCGGTGCGCCTGGTAAGTTTTGCAGTTCTACGACTTACAGATGGTAGTAATTTTGCACTAATAGTTTAATGGAAGGAAAATTAAATATAGCTGAGATCGTCGAGGTGTACTTAGTTACTGTATACGTATGTATAGTAGGTATAGTAGTTCAATGGTTAGGGCGCTAGCCTGGAATGCGAGAGGTCCCGGTTCGATTTCCTGGCGTGTCAGGCTAATTTCACCTTTCAGCTTTCATGGCATTCGTTCATTCTTTCTAAAAATTTGCAGCTGCTTTCAACATCTACACGCGTGAAGCTGGCGCTGGCAATTTGAGCGTTGCCATCGAAGGACCATCGAAAGCAAAGATCGATTTCAAAGACCACAAAGACGGCAACTGTTGGCTGCTGTACACAGTGTCCAAGCCGGGCGAGTACCAAGTCGCCATCAAGTTTGACGACAAGCACATTCCCGACTCCCCCTTCAAGGTCTTCGTTTCACCCTCTACCGGAGAAGCAAAGAAACTGACAGTGGCCATGCTTCCGGATGTGGGCGTTCCGGTATGTTTTATATACTCCCACTGTTGTTCTTTTGGGAACTTGAGGAATATCCACTAGTTGAGTTATAATGGAGCGTGGCCTCAAGGTGTGTCCTTTCTCAAGTCGTCCCAGCCCGCAAACTTTTTTAAGGCCACGAGTTCCGAACTTTTCTTATCCGGTTAGCATAGATGAACGTGCAACTTTGATGTTTGGCTGGGTTGGGGCCGAACAGAAAACGAACAAGAGGAGAGCTTGTGGCCAATACTCAACTAGTCAGGAAATAAATAAGTACGTATTGTGCAGTAAGGTGAAGGTTCGAGTCTTTATTGTTCGCTTGCAGAACAAACCTGTAACGTTTACCATACTGACAAATGGTGCCAAGGGACATCTGGATGCAAGAGCCGTTGGTCCTTCAGGGCAAAAAGATGACTGCTTCATTACACCGATCGATGAAGGAGGTACTGTACCTACTGTAAAGTTTGGTGTATAACCCGATATCGAATATAACTCGATATCGAATACGACCCAAGCAAATTGGTCGACTTTGTTTGTATCACCCGATCGGGTAATACACCAAACTTTACAGTACACGTATGTACCTAGCCAATAAATTGATTTTTTACTTTTTCTTTCCTATACACATTTTTACACTGGTGGTTGAGAGAAATTTGTGTACGCACCAACATTTTCTGCAAGTGATTAAAAGTTGTTATATGACCGCCCCTTTAACTGCCTCTTAAAATTATCTACAGAATCCTACGCGGTTCGCTTCATCCCGAAGGAGACAGGGGTGCACTACGTTCACGTGACACTGGACGGTACATCCATGCCCGATTCGCCGTTTCGCGTTCGAGTCGGCGGCAAGGACGAAACGGATCCGACGGCCGTCACTGCCTCCGGCGACGGCATCAAACAGGGCGAGACAGGTTCGATTCTCGCCTGGCGCAGCAATTTATTCGATTTTTTTTTACTTGTTCTGGTGATGTATTGATTCAATCCTTTGCATTTTTATTTTTCTAGGGCACAAATGCGAATTTATTATCGACACCTGCAACGCTGGCGCCGGAACGCTGCTGGTGACCATTGATGGCCCCTCAAAGGTCACTTTGGACGCCTATGAAGTGGACGTTGGCTACAAGGTACGATACACGCCGATGGCTCCCGGAGATTACTTTATGACCATCAAGTTCAACGGAGTTCATGTGCCTGGGTCACCGTTCAAAGTGAAAATCACAGGTTAGTTTAGTAAAACAGCTGATGAGGCGCGCATATATTATACAATAGACAAATAAAAAATAAGGCAATTCCCAACTGTATAAAATGGGGCAGCAACAAAAGTTGCTCAATTCGACTCACGCACTGGCTGCCCAATTTTTCAAACTGCTTCTCTTGTGCTCCTATGTCTTAACAAAAGTTGGCATCAGAGCGTTTTATCTTTATCTCCGTAAAAAGCGTTGTATTGTATTCTCAGTCCGTTTATTTTTATCGCGTTTATCCGTCCTTTTCCTACATACAAGCAATCGTCAAACCGGCCAACGTTTCGCCTATTGTTTTTAAAGGGAAACAATTGGGCGGCAGTGGCTACAACGAATCTTCCATGGTGACCATCCAGGCAACACCGAAATCTGGCAAAGGCGTGTCGCCAGACGCGGCGCCGAAATTTAAGGGGGATCCGAGCCAAGTGGAGTGCAAGGGCATGGGACTAAAACGGGCCAACGTCAATCGACAGAACGCGTTCACGGTGGATTGCAGCAAAGCCGGTACGTATGGGGCCTTAAATTAGAGCAGGTTAAAGGCAGGGAGTGCCCGTGGTGGGTCTTTTGGGAGGCAGCGGTCGGTAACGATGATCGGTACGCATTTCCGTATTTGTTTCTTTTGTTGGTAAGCGCAGTATGAAACGTTTGTCGAAGAGTTTACCGGGGAACCCTTGCCTTTAACAATTTACATACGAAGAAGGAGCCTTTGCCTGTCAAGTGCGTAGCGTAAGGAAAGGCTCAAAACCTAAAGTGTCTCCATCTACGTATTTCATGAACAGCTCTTAGTAATTTTTGAGTAATTTCCACCGATCAAGCCGTATGTATTACCAACAACTTCATTTTATTCCCAAGGAGATCTGATCTTCCGGGATTCGCTCGCCTTTAATTTTCTTTTACAAACCTAGCACATTGTGTATCTTTTTTTAAAGGCCAGGACATCCTGTACGTGTCTGTGATCACCCCGAACGGTCCTTCGGACGAGGTGTACGTGAAACACGCGGGACGCGGCGTGTACAACGTGAACTATCTGGTGCGTCAGAAAGGTCAGATATTCATCTACGTCAAATAC